>RDPX01000007.1:2060441-2076006 GCA_003991215.1 Morbakka virulenta | reverse complement strand
ATAATCATCCAGATCATCCCAAAATCGTTCCTTTTCCTCTTCATTACATCCAGTCTGTGGAGCGTAGGCACTGATAACTCGCATGATAGTACCTCCAATCTCCATCCGTATTCCAATGATTCGGTCTGAACGTCTCTCTACTGATATAACCCCCTCAGTGAGCGATGGGTGGAGGACGATGCCCACTCCATTCCTGTTGTTTGCTGTCCCACTGTAGTAGATCTTGTATCCATTTCCAATCTTCCTTGCCTTTGAGCCTTTCCACTTGGTTTCTTGCACGCATAGAACCTTCAGCTTTCTTTTTTCTATCAAATCTGCGATTTAGTTTCCTCTCCCTGTCACTGTACCAAAATTGAGAGTACCAATCGTGAGCTCCTGTTTTCGGTCTTCCTTCCATCCCTTTTCCTTTTTTACTTCTTACTCTTCTTCCTCTACGTTTCCTTCTGCTTTTGTAGCCAGTCGTATATTTTCCAATACCTCGCTGGTCTCCCAAGGCAAAGGCGGTAGTTGGTAACCCGGGCCGCGACCGATCCGGTTTGATATTATTTTGTTTAGTCATTCGCATTTTTGAATTGGCAGTTGTTTTTCTGCTCGGATGCCCTTCCTGACACCAACCACAGTTATTGGCGGTGGGCCTAGCCTTTAGTCAAAAGACCTGCTCACAAGGCAGAGAGTGGCCGTCCCCGGCCAGTGACCTCATCAAGGAAGTTCATATGCCCAGGAATGCTCCATCCCCTCTCTAGCAGGACGAACCGCCAGAGGAGAAGAAGGCTCCGTAACACTGAGAGGGGTGGCTAAACCGGGTGGTGCACCTTGCCAAAGGGTGTCCCGGGGATTGTGCAGGGCAGGGTTATCCATTCCCTGAAGTTCATTTTGAACCTGCATACCCATATTTTGTGGAACACGTATTATACACAAATACATAATTTTATTTCGTCTAAATTGAAGCATTTCCAGGGGCTAAAATTCTCTTTGTATTTAATTATATCGGATATATACCTGTGTAAAGGGGAGAGAACTGTGTCTGTGTGGGGATATTTACACTATTTGAGCAAAAATTCTGTCACCAAGAAATATAATGGAAGTCCGAATATATGGGACAAAATTCTGAGAAATTGATAATTGATGATACCACAGGAAGTAATATCATATTGTACAAAAATTAATTGTAAGATAAGCATGAACACTTGACTGTGAGACATGCACTCCCGCAAAATAGTTAAAAAAACCNTAATTTTATTTCGTCTAAATTGAAGTATTTCCAGGGGCTAAAATTCTCTTTGTATTTAATTATATCGGATTTATACCTGTGTAAAGGGGAGAGAACTGTGTCTGTGTGGGGATATTTACACTATTTGAGCAAAAATTCTGTCACCAAGAAATATAATGGAAGTCCGAATATATGGGACAAAATTCTGAGAAATTGATAATTGATGATACCACAGGAAGTAATATCATATTGTACAAAAATTAATTGTAAGATAAGCACGAACACTTGACTGTGAGACATGCACTCCCGCAAAATAGTTAAAAAACCTCAAACACCACATTAACAATATGATTGATGTAGAATATTTAGCATGTCGTGAATCGTAAGCTTTTTTTGAGGTACTTCTCGAGAGATACTTCTCCATCGTCAAGCCTAACGATGTTATACTATTCATAAAAAAATATTTTTATCGTTCACTGACTTCCTTCTTTCTTCATAGCTACAAAAAAATATGATAACGCATTATGAAACCAGAGAAACCACAATCTTTATCTGAACTGCTCTGAGTTGAATACTGTCTGAAAACAAAAGGCATGAATGATTTTGAAGGCAATACATAGAAGCTACAGCGTCTTCTAGAAAGGCTCGTTCTTTGTATTTCGCAATAAAGAACCCTACTCCTGAGGCCATTTTGTATCTCTAAAAATCTAGTATCCGTACTTGCAAGGAGTACTCTCCTCCCATCTAAACAAGTGTTTCCTCGTGTCATCTTGATCTTCTTGGTTGAGTTAAGAGAATTGTTTGTAACTTCCAAGTCAGGCTGCTACTCTTGAGTCCTTGTTTCATCGACATAATGTAGCTTGTCTTAGTCTTTTCCATAGGTATTATATAATGGGAAATGTTCTGATGAGTTTTCCTCTCTGGTACCAGCGCAGTTTGTTGCATCTCGTGTGACTAATTTCTCTTGCAGTCGCATTTCTCCTACAGTTATTTCCCCCCCGTAAATAGTTCTTTTTATTAATTTAGTTTCTCTTTTTCTTTTATCTGGTTTCTCTGGGCTTCTCTCTTTCCCCTAAGAGCTTTATTCCTTATATAGTTTATAGCTATCAAGAGAAATCAAATGAGGAACAAAAACTACGTGTTTTTAATGAAGTTGCATTGAATGGCAGTGGGACGGCAGTAAATGATGCATATTGCTGTAATGGGATGGTTTAATTTAAGTAATTCTTTAAATACAAATTACAGGCTACATTAAGAATATATGGTGTCTGGAAAAGAATTTTGGTGCAGGTAAAGAGATCTGATGGTAAGGGTAGAGCTTTTAGAAAAATAAATCCAACCATAAGGGTTGAAAACGTATTAATTGCTTAGTTAATATTTTTAAAATATGGAAAGCGCTGGAAATTGTGTCCACGAAAACAAGAAATAGGTTCTAGTACCTGCCAACTCTATTGAATTGTCTCTGAATTTGGGGCCATATTTTGGCCCCCAGTAGCTTATGAAGCTGTTTTGAGTCAGCTTCTCGGAATTTAGCGACGCCAACTGCAGCTTCTATTTCATCGTTTACCTCTGGTTCTTTTAATCTGATCCCTTGCAAACTATTTAGCTTTGACTGCATGACAACCATTGCACGAGCCATTTTCATTGATTGAGTTAATCGGCAAGAACTTTGGTCTTGTATATCATATTCTTCAACATTATTCTGGCTATACGTATGGTGTCTTTCTTTCCAGGCATCATAAGACAATATTCATCCTCATAAAAAAAAGGCTGTCACCATTAGAACTGTTTCGTTTGCTAGTCCTCTGCTTTTCCCTCTTGGCTGAATGCACTTTCCACTTTTAACTTCTTGTGAGTGCTTGATCCAGTATTCTGTTATGCCAAAATAATTAGAAGTAAATTTTTAAGTCCATGGTTCTGGATTAAGAGTGAGTAGCTTGATTTTATTCAAAATTAGAGGCAACTCTTAATTTCTGTTTAACATTATATATCACCTTCTTAAGTTGTTACCGTTTTATTCAAATCTTGTTAAGCTTGTGGATAAATCATTCTTACCAATACCAATCGCTGTTGCAAACGACTCTTTTTAAGCATTTACAGCTTGCTTCATTTCCCCCTGACCATACGAAGGCTGATAAAAAACCCTTAGACAAGTCACATAACTCCAATACAACACTGCCTGCGGTGATCACTGATTACCCGTATCTGAACACACTTGCTAGGATGTGCTGTAGAAGATCGTACCGTTGACATTTCGCAGCAGCAACCTGATGACGCAATACTGCCGAATACGGAATGCCACTTTGAACCCCAGGGGGCTTTATGCAAATGGGTCAAGTGTGTGAATTCGTTAAACATCGATGTATGACCATATTCCTTCAGAGTAACAGAAATTTTTCTACTCACCAGATGAAATCTATTTGCTCCCTAAATTCAGATTTACTTTTAAGGGGCAACGGTTTCAGAATATTGAGTCAATTTAAGAAAACACTGCCATTTTATGAATGCTCACCAGAGATGACAAACACTACATGAAAACATGGAGAGACCGTTGGCAAAATTATATTGACGGTTCTAGGGAATATTTTGAAGGTGGCAAGTAATAATTGGTCAGTAAATGCTTCTAACATCATTTTAGTTGAAACTAAAGTATAAAATGCTTGGAAAAACCATGGAACTTTCTGATCAGCCCTCGTACGAGACTTCTCATTGTATTAAAAAAAAAGATATTTTTTACTGGTCATCTTGCCAAGCTTCAAGACTTGGAGTTATCTTTAGTCCTGATTTATCTTTCATAATATCCACTTCAACTTTAAAAACATTAAGATCTGTTACCACAGCAGCTGATGATGGTGGTGGTTCTCCAGACTCATCCGGGTTGTTTATTCTCTTAATATTTCACAAGAAAAGATTTTTGAATAACAATTGGAATGAAAATGCCAACCTGAAACACAGCCAAAATCTCTTTCAGATAGATGGTTTATCATCTGATATGAAATCTTATGCTTACAGGACATCTGTGATAACAGTATATATATATATATATATGTACATAGTGTATATATGATATGATTGTAGATAAATCCTGTAAAAAATTCGTATATAATAACGATATAATAATATAATATCTCTATGCTGGTGTTTTGCATTTCCCAACGGCACCGACTGATACTTTGAAATGGTAATAATGTCAATAGATAGCCTCAAAAAGATTTTCAAATGTAATTAGTATCACAGAATTTATGTGAAAAACTGATGACGGAAAACAAACCATATTTATGTTTAAAAAATTATACAAACAACATTGTATCAGGCCCGAAGCTGAGCAGGCGAAAGGGGACTACTGTCTCTCGTGAAAATATATCAACGTATTCAATCCCCTAGAAAAAATATAGGTTGCAAAGTATCTTCCATATGCAAAAGAAATATACAACCTAATGTCTGTCATGACTTTTTTGTATCAAGTAGCCCTTGCCACCAGAAATAGGGTCCCTAATTCATATGTTTCTGTCAGTTACTTGGGTATTGTCTCTATAAAATGAAATTAGAGAAATAGGGTCACCCCTTTAAAACATTTTTATGGTTAATGCCATACTCAGTTGCTTAATTAAATTTAGTCAAAACATGATACGTGCTAACTGATATCTGATGTTATGTATGTGTTTTTTCACTGTGTATTACTTTGTTACTTTTATATTCTTTAGCAGTGTCCATATGTTAAGCTATTTTAGGAAGTCTTTGCTCTGCCCCTTAAGATAAGAAGACCCAATTTAGACATTGAAGGCCTAAAGGCTGTACAGACAAAATACATGACGAATTCACAAGTCCAGTATTAATCACTAAATTTGGAGTCCTTGTGGACACAAATTAAGGCTGTTGAGCTGTCTATTGACAAATCCTATAAAAGCAGAACATCCTGTAATTTAAATGACAGCAGAGTCCCATAAAAGAAAGCAGTACCCAAATACTTTAAGTTACAAAGAGTTACAAAGAAAAGTACTTGGGTTTTTTTTACATATTTTCCGATTTTTACTTTTTAAGATAATTACCAGAATTTAACTGCTTCAGGTTTTTTTCTCAACTAAATATGCTCCAAGGCTAAAGGTAACTTGGTTTATAGAAGTTCCAATGATATCAAATAGACATCCCTACCTGACACAAAATGGAAGAGTAGGGAAGCGTTGGACAGGTCTTACCAAATGGTTGATAACCTAAGGTGTAATTATTCCTTTTAACTCCCAAAAAACTGTGACTTTTTACCTTGAAAGGAAATAAATGACTGCTAGCACACCCCCTCAACATTCTTACTACCTGCAGATAACAGATGATCATTAAATGTCGTCTGGGGCACCAGTAAACTAGGTTATTCTTTTATCCATAAAGGATACATTCGATTTTCTATATATTTATATATTCCAAATTCTCTTCCTTATCTTTATTTCATCTTTCTTTGTTTTAAAAAATCATTCCAGAGCACATTAACCTGTGAAACAGTTCCCAAAACACGTTAAAAATTGAATTTCTTCTTCTTCTATCCGTTTTAAACGTCATGGTTCTCTTGTTCAGGGGTCTGACAGTTTCTGACAGTCGGCAGGCAGCGTGAACATGCGACACGGTTTTGTGGATCAACCATATCCATCTTCCATGTCTTTCTATCTTGTGTCACTGTCTGGATCCACGTTTTCTTTGGACAACTAGCTTTCTTGAGGTTACTGACCTCTACTTTTCCATTTTTATTTATTCAAGAATTGCTTCTTTCAATATGGCCAAACCAGCGTAACCGATTCGCTCCTAGGAGCTCAAAAAGCTTTAGGTGAAGTTCTCCAAGTAAGGAGTCTGATCCAATGTACTGGGCTTGTCCAGTACACATCCATCTAATCATACTCCTGTCATTGTGCCGTACACGTGCAAAGGGGGACTAGGTGAGAACTCAGCATTCAATACCACACAAGAGCACCCTCCTGACACAGCTGCTATATACTCTACCCCTGGTGGCTAAGAGTACCGTCCTCGATGTTAGTAAAGGCAGCAATTCTCGAAACTTCTTCCACGTGGACTTCACTTTGAGTGTTGAACAAAGTTCGCTGCCACGCCCAGCACTCAACATGTCCCCCACATAACAGAAAGTCTACTACTTCCAGTGTGTAGCCATCAACTACCACCTCATTGTATCGACGGCCTTCGAGTGACCGCGCCAGTCCCAGGCATCTCTTGCACTTGTAGTTTGCTTCCAGAGCCAACCTTCCTTTCAGACCGCTACACTTTTTGTGCACCCATAGTGCCCTGAAAATTACCCTAGGAATAGTGCTCTCAAAGCAAACCGATGAGTAAGATGGCGTACATGTGGCTTACATGTGCTTTACATGTGCACTGGGTTATAGCTCTGATTGCCAGTGAACAAAAAGCCCCTAAAGCAAGGTTAACCATTGAAATCAATATTTATTCACATATATCTTTGTGTTAGACAACACTTGGACAAACAATGAATATACAAGGCTTCCTTTACCACTCAGGAATTTCCGAATAAATATTCAAAAGAAACGTAGCATTATCGTATGTTAAAATACAACTATTTGGGATAAGCATGAGCTTTTTGCTTAAAAACCACCTTCAGTGTTAGATGACAATGAAAATGGAGATGATTTTTAACCGAAAACCTTATGCTTTTTAAAATTTAAAAAAATATTTTTGGAAATATTGAACTATGGCAAAACATACTATAGCACTATCGATCAAGAACAAAAAGTTTTCAAATGACCTAAAAACTACTTTGAAAAATAATTCTTGGATGGTTTTAGTACAAGATTTTACAAAAATTAATATTAACTAACGCAGCTGACATATTTGGTTACGATCTTGTTGAACTGATTCTATTAAATTGGGAAAGAAAAACCACTTAATTATTAAATTGTGTGGACCAGACTAGTTGATGAGAGGAAATATATAGTCGTAAATTATGAAGACTGCACGGGAAAGATATAATGCAATATTCTATGTACAAAAGAGCTAAAAAGTTACATCAGAATGAAAGATGATATCTTGTTGCTTTCGATTTTAAAAAAAGAAGTAATATTGTCTTGCAAACGCTAGTAGTACTAACATATTTACAATAAGCTATGCACTTCTTTACAGCCTTAAGATCGCATCTGAAAGGTGAAGATATTGGCATCGACCATATTTTGAATGCAGTTTTCAAAATACAAATCCTTATGCTTCTTTAATAATACTTGACATCGCATACTTGGCAATATGGCATGCATAAAATTACGCAGGCTGCAAATTTTAACTTATTTAAATAAAATCATAAGCATTCAGTAATACGATTTGTTCTTGAAATAATGTATAATTTCGTTAAAAAAACCAATAGAATTAGACAGTCCTAACATATACTACTAAAAGTAAGATGAGCCATGTGCAACAAGTAAATTTTAACCAACCTGAGGACAGCACGAAAGGAAAAGCCAGTTTGATTGCCTTGATTCTTTATACTTCTTGCTCTGATTTAGTATCCTGACAGGATAGCATCTGAAGACATACAGCCTGTCTGGTTCACTTCAGGTTTCCTTTATACCAAATTACAGCGTAACGGTGAATACTTATTCTCCCGATGTCAACTTTTTAAATTTTATATCCTGAGAAGGGGGTGCACACAATTTCAAAAAGTCAAAAGTTACACTTCCGTGAACCATCTGCTAGCGTTATTCGTTTTTATAACTGTCTCAAGCCATAGCCACTATTAATAACAATAATATCATAATAATGGAAATAACTGATGGAAATAATGTACTGTTTATAGTGGGTTTTTTTTCCATAGGTCCTCCATGTTTGTATGGTTTTTAAATAATTTCTATCAAAAGGAATACACTTAATAAAAATTGTTGGTGATAACGTTAAAATGTTAAAAACCTCAACATTAGCTGTTTCCTTGTATGACGTTGATTAAACGAAAGAAGTCTATTCTTTTAAAACAAATGAATCGAAACAGAGCGAAACAAATGTTTTGCTCAGAGACAGATGGGTAGCGGATGGATAAAATTAATGTTGACCTTTTGGCTGTAAGTAAAGGGCTTCACGAAGCATAACTTTCTTCGATGTCTTTCATTACCACAAACCTTGCTGTAAGCAAAGTAATCTTCAAATGACAAAATGCTCGCATGCTCGAATTTGCTTCGGGGTTATACCTTTTTGGATTAAAGAACATAATATATTAATGAGATTGCATTCGTTTGGCCCTGTAAACAAAAGGGATGAAATGGATTACATCCAGAGAGTGATGGGGCTGAAAGTAGGTGGTGCCTAAAACCGAAGGCGATCAAATTGCAGAGATAGCTTGACAGAATTAAAATGGATTTGGAAAGGTGGAATGTCGCCGAGGAATGTTCGAATGAGCGAGAGTTCTTAAAAATAGAAGTGGCTGATTACTCCCTTGCAGTGGAGTGTATGTCATAATATCTCGGTTTGGTAGTCGAGGACAAACTCAATCACTTCTGGAAGTCACTAATATAAACCTTAAAAGTTATAAAAAAGTCACAGCATCTAATGTTAAATAATCTGTTTTAACAATAATACAGATACATTGAAACGGAACCGTATTTCATCATGATTAAACCTTTTAATGTTGAACACGCAAGCCTTACGTAGTTTTAGCTTAATTGAGAAAAGTATGCTGGATTTGTATTCCATAACTTAGCCTGGGCAGATGGCTGTGTTTCAGGAGGTAGGGGTGGGAGGGGGGTGATTTCTTTTAAAAAAACTCATTTTGGGTATCTTTTCATAGGGACTTAGAAATGGTATTCAAAAATAACAGGTCTGAGTATTTTAGACTATTACCCAAATGGCCGGACAATCGCATTACAGAGTTTTGTACTAGCTCTACGCAATTTGAACCAATCGTTTGCACTTAAAAGCAAGGCATACCTTGCTTGACGTCACGTGGTAGGTGTATTTATCACCCAGCATTAACAGATTTGATAGGGAGAAACTGACAACAATTTGTAGCTGCTTTTAAAACCTGTCTAAAGTACGACACATAGAGTGAAGCGTTTAGCATATCCGTTACTTTTCGGACCAAAACGACTGGTAAGCTTCTGTTGGGAAGACCTAACACTCCTGACAAGGTACACCATGAGGTGGAAGCTAGTAGTACAAGATGCATTACGTCCGTGTTTGACCTTGTATGTTTTTCACAAAGCAACGTCAGTACCATGAGAAACTTCTAGAGATATTTGAACATACTGTGCTTTGTCGTAATATGAAACAGATTTTTGTAATCAGACCATAATTATTTTAGGAACCTGTGACCTTATAAAAGCATTATTGATGAGGATTGGGTTAAGGAAAAATGTAACAATGTACCACTATTTAGAAATTTAGAATACAAGTGACTTGAGGGTTCAACTTTACTTATGAGTGTAAACATGTTTTTTATTGTGGATCTATACGAGCCAACTTTGGCTATTTGTTAGTGCATATAGAAAGAAAATATTCTAGTCTTTGATAGCACTGGAAATCTTTTCTCAGCCCGTTTCTTCATATGTGGTTAGATGACTTCATAAATGACTGTCAAGGATTCTATTGTTTCTGGTGTAACTGTCGTTTATTAATGTAGAATTAAAACGGACATTGCCATTAACTTTGTTACTCATTTTCAATTCTATGATGTAAGGTCGATTTACATTCGGGGTTTTACCTGTTGTCTTGGATGCTTAATTTATGAGCAATACCCGTGACTTAATTTTCAATATTTTATCATTTTCAACATTGGAATATTTCCATATTTAGCAGGTCATAATTTATTAAGGAAAAGTTAAAGTTTCCTAATATAAAAAGTAAGACATTTCATTTCGATTTTATCCCTGAGGGGGTCAGGCGAACAATGGCTTTCTTTCGACGCTGAACAAATCCAATCCCCTGAAATACGTTTTTGCCAAAACTAGGGTGCAATGCCAGCACCGCAAAGGTTCGGAAATCGTTTGAGAAGAAGCTTTTGAAGTCGAATGAGTGAGACTCTTTTTTTATGATTTCTAGAAGATTTTCAAGACTCCTGACATAAATTTTTACCCCAAGAATTACCTGCCTTTTAACGAGCGATCAGTGGATGGTAGATATGTTCTCTTATTGCAAAATATTGGTACCAATAGATGTGATCAACCTTTGCACATATCCTTGAAAAGACGAACCAGGCCGATTAGAAACGAAATTTCCGTTATGGATTAAGCTAATATGCTCTGTTTAATGCTTGCATTTCTAAATTTTGTGCCACGGCTTTTTGTACTCAAACTGCAACGGAGCACTTTTTGAATAGCACCTTCCGGCCTTGATTTGCAGAAACTCGCACACAAAAAAAACTATTTAAAAAAAAGTAATAAAGAAATTGTATGTCCTGGTAAACAGTACCAATGTTCGACTAGAAGCCTATTGTGTCTGAGGGTTATTTTTTAGTAACAGACATTTTGCCCAGCAGCTTTTATTTGTCAGGGGTAAATCAAATTAATGAAGTTAATTAAGATGATACTAAGTTAATAATTTATTGCGATAACAATTTTGTGTGAAATTTCATACCCGCAATGTGAAAATTGCCTTTTTCGGTAAATGATATTCTCTGTTGGCCTTTGTTTAATAAAACGTCTGTACATTTCTTTCATATTTACTTGATGTTATCAAGGCATATAGAGGACCCGCGGCTTAATGGTTAGTGCATCTGCACCGTAACCAAGAGGTACCGGGTTCGATTCCCTGAGCAAGCGACTTTGAAACTTAAGAAAAAAAAAGCCATTGGTTGGCGTCAGGAAGAGCATCCGGTTAAGAAATTCCTCACTGGCAAATCCAAGTCGCTATGAAGGGTACCGTCTGAGCCCCAGTTACCGGGGAAAATGACGTTACATTAATGACTAACTGAAATACGTACTGGACCTCTCAGGAAAAAAAAGAAAAGAAGGAAAAAGAAAGAAATTCCTCGTACAAAGCAATCTGGGTAAGGTTTTGTCAGTCATCATAAAAACGGTGTCATTCTATTTCTCCAGATCATACTATTTATCTTTCAAACTGAAAAGAATGTAAAAAACATTTCAATGCCGAGCATAGTGAAATCGGAAAATACTTTATGTACAATTTGAATTATTAATAATAACTGTACACTAATTTTCAAACAATGACTCGAAAACGCGTAAAAACATTTAAATGATAATCTACTCACACAACTGGTGAAACAATGGATCAGCGAAACCATAATTTTTCATAAGAACCCTGTATAAACAATGGGAATACAGAGATCTAACAAATTTTTCAACACCCTATTGCCATGGTCGTCAAAATGCCAGGATAAAGTCCGACACAACTTCCATAATCCTTCGCCCAATATCTGCTGCCCCAATTTGACGCTGTACGCTCCCCTCGCTTTTTTGAACCAATATTATCATCAACACCGATGGTATTTTTCTAGCCACAAACAGAAATAATCACAAAAACCCTCTGTAAATAAGCAAATAACATAAAAATGCAAGTTTTGCTGCAGGCAGAAATACATTTATGGCACCAGGGATTATTCGCTAATAAAACAACTACAAAAATATACAAAATGGGGGGGGGGGGGACTAACATAAAACGGGGCATTATACTGGGGTTTAGCAACTCAATGAAACGGCTACAAGAAGTTTTTTTTACATTCGATTTCTCATGATTAGTTCAAAAGTTTCGGTCCCATTAGGATTAAGGTTTGCATGGGGTGAAATTCTTCTCAATAACGATTTTATCCGGTGAATGCTGGTGGGTTTACATTCATTTCACTAGTTCCTAACTAAAAGGGTTGGATCTTAAGTAATACATTACTTGCAAATTAATGTACGGTACAAACTAACCAAAAAAATTATCGTTAGGAAAAAACAGAATGTAAAACCACATACCATCAAAATTTCTCCAGTTTGAAATAAGCTTTAAAGATTTCGGAACAGGAAATCTTACTATTGTAACGTTTTTGTTTCATACAGTATAAAGAAGTTCAGTAAACACACTTAATTTACTTTAGCTTCCACAGGGGCTAGAAGTAACGAAATTAAGTTTTAGCAGACAGTACAAGGCACGCCATGGTCTTGACTCAGTGCACGCTATTGTGTTCGCTTAAGCGCTAAGAAAGATCACTAATCAACAAGATATATCACAAGAAACTGAAAAAGTACGAAGACGGGGCCACGACAAATTTAGATAATTTTTATACTCCCCAAAAGTAACATCTGGTGCTTTAACTGTATCTAGTAGAAATCGAGGTTAGGAATTTTGGTAAATTAGTATGAAGGGTTAGCATTGCGTTATACTAGCATTGTGTTTTACTAGCATTGTTATACTAGAGTTGTGTTATACTAGCATTGCGTTGTACTAGTATTGTGTTATACTAGCACTGTTATACTAGCGTTGTGTTGTACTAGTATTGTGTTATACTAACATTGTTATACTAGCATTGGGTTATACTAGCATTGTTATACTAGCATTGCGTTATATTAGCATTGTATTATACNACGCCAGGGTCTAGACTCAGTGCACACTATTGTGTGCGCGTAAGCGCTAAGAAAGATCACAAAACAACAAGATATATCACAAGAAACTGAAAAAGTACGAAGACGGGGCCACGACAAATTTAGATAATTTTTATACTCCCCAAAAGTAACATCTGGTGCTTTAACTGTATCTAGTAGAAATCGAGGTTAGGAATTTTGGTAAATTAGTATGAAGGGTTAGCATTGCGTTATACTAGCATTGTGTTTTACTAGCATTGTTATACTAGAGTTGTGTTATACTAGCATTGCGTTGTACTAGTATTGTGTTATACTAGCACTGTTATACTAGCGTTGTGTTGTACTAGTATTGTGTTATACTAACATTGTTATACTAGCATTGGGTTATACTAGCATTGTTATACTAGCATTGCGTTATATTAGCATTGTATTATACTAGCATTGCGTTATACTAGCATTGCGTTATACTAGCATTGTTATACTAGCATTGCGTTACACTTTTACAAATCATGTTTTACGAATCAATAGGATTTTTCGATATTTACAAATTTGATTCCATAGTTCAATACTGCCTAACCAAGAATGGCTCTGAAATAAGTTTCTATTTACTGTTAACAAGGTACAGCTGTACTTACGTCTATGATAGACTATTAACAAATTAAAAAAAACACTACTGAGATATTGTAATAAGTACACCACACCCCAATTAAAAAACCCTAAAAAACCTAAAGGACAATTGAAAAATTAAAATTTCAACAGTTATTTTTATAATATTTGGCCTTCGTCTATTCTAAATAAATCTTCTGGTGATCTCCATTGATTAAAGTAACCCTTATAGAAGTTCAATGTTTCCTAGTCTACCAATGACACAACAACAGCTCGTTTCTGTAACGTGAAATCTTTAGGTGTCCAGTGAAGAACATTACCCCGGTTATCACAAGAAAACATATGTTGTGGGTCCCATTCAGAAAACGAAAAGCTAAAAAACGAAGAGGGCAAAACATGTCAATTAGCAAACACTAAATTAATAATGCAAACTATAAAAAGTAATGAGAACTGAAATGAAATCAAAACAAAATATGACTGCGTTTTGAAATGCCGGGAAAAAAAAAATTTGAACCCAGCAGCAAGCATGCGCTATCTTTTAATTGCAATGGTTTGTCTAAAGCAGGCATATCAAACTCAAAGTCCCCTCAGGGCCATAGGAGTCACTTTGTATTGTCATGCGGGGTGCAAAAGTTAAACACGTTAAATACGAATTTTTGCGATTTATTTTTCAATTTAGAAACACACGGGCCAATTCAAGTAATAATGTACATGTACACTGAAGTTCAACAAAAGAATATAACGAAGGTTTTATTCTTAGAAATCGAACGATATTGGTATGTTTTCAACTACGTCACTTTCTTAGCGTCTAAAAAAGAGTAGAAATCGATGTCAAAGCTTTGATTTCTGTCCGTTGATATGCATACAAGTAAGAGTCTGCCATTGAGTTGAGGCAGAAAGGAAGATCATTTGTGCGCAAGCGACGCCTGCTATGTAATCAGAAATGTCAATACTACATCATTTAGAACAAAAACAAATATCATAGCTACTATTAAATAAGAAGCTATAGTTAGGTCACAACTTGGTGGAATTAAATAACAACAGATCGAAACCGGTGCAAGAAAAGGTAGTATACTAGTACTTTTCCTTTTGAACTTATACAACATAACAACAAAGAAAAAAATTCTTAAAATATTTTTCCTCTCCCATTCCTAAATTATTCCCTTGATAGTCTTTATCTACACTTTCAACCGTGTTCTGGTTCAGGCTGACATGGGCCATAAGTTCCAATTTCACATATATTTAATACTAACATAAGCTGGGATTGGGCAGAAGTGTTTTTTGTTAGGGTCACATAATTAAAAAATCTTTATCTCAATTAAGTGAAGTGCATTGAAATCCAGCTAAACGGCAATATTGATTTCGGCGCTTCGTGTGCTTTAGTCGCGTCAGACTATTCGAAATCTGGAAAGAAAGACCATTACACGAGGTAACAAGTTAAAGTAAACCCATAAAGTTTTAAGACCCGCTTTTGGTATCATTAGTACTCAAATTCCCATGGCACTACTAACCAAAACGTGGAGAAAATCAAAACTTCATTTGAGTTTTCAGATTTCCCAGGCATTTTATTATATGAGTATACACAGGCCTTTGAGTTCCACTTTGTTTAACAACTTCGGGTATTGCTTGTATTGCATCAATTTTAAACATTGCCATAGAATTAGTACAACCCGTGAATAATTATATATATAAGGGGTGTCCAGCTTAGATCGAGGTGGATTGAGCTAATAGATCAATCCACGGCTCTTCGCTTCACCCAGATTCACAGACAAGTCATACAATCTCTATCCTGAGCTAACATTTTCAGACATTCGAGGAGGTCATATGCACAGTTCAAGGTTTTAAGATTCATAAGCTCAGGATTCAATTCATTAGCAATTTTAATATCCTTCTCTATCACCATAGGGAGAGTAGTTCTAGGCCTACCTCTAAACTTCTTTCTGTTGTCAATATTTTCAAAATAAAATTTCATACTTTGTTGAGCTGGTGTATTTTCATTCAACCGTAAAACATGTATTTTCCATCTGGCTTTCTTGATTTCATTACTTATTGGTATTGCATCACTCATTTCATCAGCATTCGACACTCTGTGTCTCCAATTATATCTCCAAATTTTTCTTAATTGCTTTCTATGGAATGCATTCATTGAATCCTCCTCCTTCTTTGTCATTCCCCAGGTACCAGAGTTATACGTTAATACAGGTTTGACTAGCACATTATATAATTTTAAACGCTTCTTGAT
>RDPX01000007.1:2030547-2059139 GCA_003991215.1 Morbakka virulenta | reverse complement strand
ACTAGCACATTATATAATTTTAAACGCTTCTTGATGTGTAATTTACCATTTCTAATCCAAATTTTGTTCATTTTATTAAAAGCTGCAGTAGCCAAAGATTTCCTTCTTGTCATGTCCTCAGAGTCACCTAACAAACTACCAAGCTTCTTGACTCCTCTCCACTTTTCTGATAATTTATCCCCTCTTTCTATGATAGTTTGCTCAGTTTTATCTGGGTTTACGTGAATAATTATCACAGTGAATTGGAAAAAGATTATGTGCCGTGGCACAAGTTCGAGTTATACGGCACTTCCTTTCCGATACTTTGTAACAAGAGGTCCTTGCATTATTTGAGTTTCTGCTAAATTATGAAATTTCTTGAAATTGTACTCTTTGAAGCCCAAGCCTATGCTATTTTAAAATATTTTTATTTTTCTGTTTACATTAATTAGCGGTAATTCTCCATCTGTATTCACACGGCTAAACATTTAAACCCACAGATGACAATTTCCTTAGTTTCTGGACAATTGAAACTAAACAATGAGATTCTGATTGATTCTTAGGTTACGAAAATTCAATAAATTCAAGGTTAACTAGGTTCAGAAAGGTATCGCCCACCTTAATATTGGGTGTTGATACTGCACGGAATGAAAGCACCGCACCAAATCAAGTGTCCATGTACTCCACATGCTAAAATGAAAAGAAAAACGCTCCAAACTTAATAATTTTCAAAACAAAACATGACATTCCACAAGCATCTCTTTATTTCTACAATACACAGAAGTCATAACTAATGATACTTTGAATTCTTGAAATTACTTCTCTTGGTCAAAAACAGATGGCCTGATGGGAACTGTAATTTTGTAAAAATGTGTCCCCCCTGAATGAAATATGTCTGTGTTTTTCTCGTAGATAAATGGCGTGACAAGTATTGTCTATTAGTTGTCTACAATTAATGCAAATGAAGCTGTGTGCAAAAAAGACAACTTTAAGCTGTACCACTGGTCACGCAGCCTAAAGCGAACCTTCTGCAGTTAGCTTGTACAGCTTGGTTTCAGTAAGTGTCATATCCATTTTCAACGTTAAAAACAAACAGGAAACAATCCTTTAGGGCGAGAGAATTTACCTAATCTGGTTCAGCCTCAATTTTTTCAACTGGTGATTTCTTATGTTTTCAAGTTTTATACTTTAAACAGAAATGAAACTTGGGGTTTGAAGAAATCTCTCTCACGATATAGAACAACTCTTTCTTCAGAGCTTTGATAATCATTACAAGTTTTCCTGTGGCACAGAAAACTTGTCATGACGAAAATTAAGTTTGGTGAATTGTTGATTCTTGGCAATATCATGCTGGACAAAAACAGTATTTGTCGGCAAAACTACTAAAACCCATATTTGTGCCTATCTGCTGTAACTTAAAGTACAAACTCTTATTTTAATAGCCAGATCATGGAAAAGGATCTTGTGTTGGTGTTGCGTGACCTATCTGCCGCGATAGGAAGGTCCAATAGTGTATACAAAATTAATGAATTGAGTTTAAGACTTTAAAGTTCAATTGCTAAAAGATCTCTTCTGAGATTTTTCTTTACCAAAACAAGTCTAAAGTAACAAATAGCAACTGCCCATTGTAACGTAATAAAACTTTTAAAACAAAATAAAACTTTCGCGGCTTGCTGATGAAAAAAAATTAAAGCAAAGAAATATCGTGTCGCCAGGACTTTGCTGATATTTGTAATACGATAAAAAGTTTGTAGATTTTTCATTAACCTGTATCCTTGCCCTCAGTAAGAGTAACTAAATTATAACAAATGATAAATACATAAAAGGTGCTTCTTATAGCAATGGTTTAACAGAACATTTAAAAGCTATCATACAAAGATTTCTGGCTAAAGAAAAGGTGGGTATAACTAATTCCTATCATAAAGTATTGTATACTTTATTAAAGGAACTAACGAGTCACTTTAATAACAACTCATTAGTTTCACGCCCAGAAAATTAACGCGGAATAAACACCTCTTTATACTGAGATTTCATGAAATTAACGCGGATAAGGGTAGTTAAAATTTTTATGGTGGTTCTTAGGAATTAACAAAGTACGAGGGATCAAATGAAAGCATTCAAACCAGATACAATACTATTTCTGGTATCCTTTACTGCCTGGATTATTCCAACCGCCTTCCACCCAAACAGATGTCTTTTTTAATGAACCATTGGTCATCAGATAGTTGGACTGCAGTAACTGGATCACACTTTTCGGTACAATGTTGTAAGTCATCAATTGTGTTTGTTGTCAAGTTTGTTTGTTATGTGAGTTTTGACCCCTAAGGGCGTCCCAAATTAATAGTACTTTTTGATCAATGGGTAAACTATTTCTTCCTTTACGTTCTTAACATAATAATTAATGACATCATTCACTAACATTAGCGACTGTTTCATTACTCCAATGACTTTCGTTCCATGAAAGTAAAACCCTCCGGAAATGGCACAGTTAAAATAGCTCTTCCAGTCTTTCCCTGGTAAATCAGCCATAAAGCTGACCCTACACCACTGAGAATTTCTGAAAGCGACACAGCGATACCTTTTATCGTTTCCACCTATCCTCGGGATGTGCTTTGTTCCCTTAACAGCCACGGTGACATTATATGTTGGTTGAAATTTCGAAGGGGTCTGATACCCATTGATGATCAGAACACCAGGAACAATATATCAACTCACAGATTGCGCAGTCTTGTAGAAAGACAAAGCGAAATTCCTTCCAGATAAAAGGCTTAATATTTCGTATTGAAGTGATAACTATTCTCCGGGGCATATTCAGTTTATCCGTCCACGGGTCAAATTGAAATCAAGAAACGAACCATACTTTGTCAAATCTGATTTAATTAAACCCATTAATTATCCCATGTATAACATGACGATTGTTATTGGTGCTTGCTTCATGTAAGCAAAAGATAAATCTTCTACGTTTCGCATCCAATTCCATGGAGCGTGACAGTAGCCGCCTACAACTATTTCCCAATCGCAATTGCAATTTTCACTGAGTTATTAGATGTGGATTAATAGTTTTTGGAACTTGCGAGTTTTTTTCGATATTTTCAAACCCATTCACAAGCAGTGCTTTCGGAAAACTTTGGGAACAGTATCAAGTACTCTGCTACTCATTTTCCTCTCTATCATTCCCATTGCTTGGAAATACCTCAAGATACTTTTTGACATTTCTGCAGCTACTTAACACTCGAAAGCGTATATAGGCTGAGACCACAAGGATGACATGTCTTTTTGTTCCTGTTATGAACACGTGCCCCCTTCCCCCGTCCATTTTGAGGAGATGTCTATCGTCCAGGGTAAGAATATATACTGTTTCCTATACTGTTTATCAAAGAACTAAGAAATATTTTTTTTTAATAAACTAGATTCAATTGCCGTCTCATTGTGCTGTATAGAAACCGTATTTATAATATTTCTAAATAACATATAAACCCATGAGTAGCAGAACCGGCGAATATATGTCGTTTACAATTTATTGAAGAAAAGATCGACAACCAGTTTAGACATTAAGATGATTAAATTGGAACCTAAACAAGTGATTGAACTTAAGTAGAATAAAATGTATACTGAAAGCATAGGTAAATGCGATGACAGAAAATAAGAAGATTACTTTTAGAATGTTCAAAATGTTTGAAATGCTTGATCACAAAGAACTGTTTCAATACGTATACACAGTAACCCGAAGCTACTGGGGCATATAGCATTGCTTGAAATAACGGTATGACAAAGTTGGGGAAGATTGTTTCTTCGTCGGATGTATTTGCTTCTCTACCCGACAGATCTGTCGCGTACGCTCAATTTCGTATTACATAAGACTTCCTTAACAATCTCTTTAGAAAATATATTCCACGTCACAAATAATTCTGTATATTTTTCGTTTTTGTTCTTTCACTTGTCAAACGTGTATCATGCCGCAAGATCGTTTTGGGTGTTAAGAGGAATTAAAACCGATAATCATGTATCCCTTGGGAATAACGGAGTTGAAGCTCTTGTTCAAATTGGTCAAGAAGGTCCAGCCTCCTTCAAATTCCTTAAAAATTATTGATTTTTTGGTCTCAGTTGAAACCACTGATGTAGGATATTTATCGTTTCGTGAGTCGTAAGCTTTTTCCGAGCTACATTTCTCGTGATACTTCTCCCATCGTCAGCCTGACGATGAGAGAGGTATCACTCAAACTGAGGTCACAAAAAGCTTACGACACATCAATATCAGGTAACCTGTTAAACATGTCTCATCGCAAAGTTAGTAAATACACTTAACTTACCAAATAGTACCATTGTTTAAACCGGCGGTAATGACATTTACAGATATTCCCTCCGGAGCTCCTGAAAATGCCAGGCAGTTTATTTCAGCATCGGTGGTAACATCACCTACAGGTTTGGCATTAATGGTCCAGAGAAACAAATGGCCCCGATTTTCTCCTTAAAAACAAGAAGATCGAGAGATTCAAACCACCTCTACATTTTAAGCACTAACAAACTACCGAACTACAGAACATATAATAATTAATCATATCAGCGCAAACCCCAAATACCCGGGGTTTTACTAAGCACCAAACGTTAAGACGCCTTCCTGTAAAAAGTAATATTAAAGTAAATGTATAATAATAAATGCAGTGGTGATGTGATCTCCACAAAGTCTTCTTTGTTCATTTTCGCTCTTTGTCTCGTATTTATCAAAAGAAATTGGCGGTTGAGTTACGTAAAATGACAATACAGCCCGGTACAGCTCAAACAACACGGGGGACAACTGAAGCAAACTCTGTAGGTAAACGGGAAGAGCGGGTACGCAGCTTTCTGAAAATCATAAACTAGCCAGCATCCAATTCCACTGTGGAAATATGGTATTATGTCAACTCTCCAGGGTAGTTCAGAACCCGGTTGCAAAGGAAATCTGCCGTAGTCTGTAAAAAAAGGCGCTTCACAGCACGGATCCACAGAATTTAAATGAGCTATTATTATTGGAAGAGGTTCCCCACGACCACCAATTGGTTGGAAAAAACTTTGCCCATCATTAATTTTTTACTCTTATTTCATTTTCCTTTCGTGGCAAAAATGCAATGTACTTTACAAGCCCTTATCACAAAACTGGGCAACTCTGCCCAACGCGGATAAGTCGCATTTACCATATAGTATCAGTGAAAATTCAGACAAGTACCTATAGAAATCAATAAAGTATACGACTGGTGCTTTTGCCCTGGACAGAATGTGAGTTTCCGCCATGCGCACCCGTTGTACTTCTTGCAGTGCCTAATTTTGCACGATTGAGGCATCTAGTATTATGGAAACCCAACGCATCACTTTTGTGCAAGATGATTGTGTCCTTAAGTAGAATACTGAAAACCAAATGAATGTAGATGATGTAAAAAACAATAGTGTAGTATTCCTGTTTGCATCATAAAATCCTTTTACAAACGTCAGTGGTGCAATTTTTTTCTAGCTTTTAGTTCTTCAGCCTCGATTTTAAAAAAACCTATTCCCCAACAGTATCCACACTTTTATCAATCATCATTATAACAAATGTTGGAATAATATCATTTTCTTGGGCATCTCAAGTATATATTTGTTTTATCTAGGTCCAATTTTGAGGCAATCAGAAACAATGACACCATAAGTGACTACATATTTGACCAATTTTGTCAAAAGTAATTTTCCTAAAAATTTGCATAACATTCATAGTAGCAGTTGCGCAACAAAAAGCGATAGACCATGTGCCACACGAAAATTAAGTACCCTTTATTTGTACGTAGCTGTTAAGCACGTTTACTAACAAATCTATAAAAGTTCCTTGGCTCCTCCAAAGCACGCTAATAATAATGCGTTAATATCTTTCCAGTCTACCCTTGAACAAGAATAAAGCTATTAGTTCAGAATATTTTTTTTACATTTCTCTCGTTCGGTCAGTAAGGAACAGGTATTCGGCTTGTAAGAACGTTATTCATTTTTAAAGTTTTTTTTTATTTTAACGTCATTTTTCCCCAGTAACTGGGGCTCAGACGGTGCCCTTTACAGGGACTTCGATTTGGCAGTGAGGAATTTCTTAGCCGGATGCCCTTTCTGACGCCAACCAATGGCTTTTCCTTTTGTGAATTTCCAAAGTCGCCCGCTCGGGGAATCGAACCCGGAATTCTTGGTTACGGTGCAGTTGCACTAACCATTAAGCCACGGCTCCTTATTAATTTAACTTATTAATTATTAATAAATATTTATATTATTTATTATTTATTAATTTTTAAACTTATGATCTTAAAACTGCTAATCAGTTCTTTAAGGAGCACTTTATACATTATCCAGAGTATGGCGTCAAAAATATAAAGTAACCAACCTTCACCTTTTAAAGTAAGTGGCGTTGGAGGAAGCTTCAATTTATGTTCTATGTGTGTAGATTTTCAATATTTCTTGTCAGTACTGCTTCGCTTTGTATTTGTTAACAGTCTTAAATCATTTAAAATCGTAATCGATGCTGTTTCATTAATCTTTTGTTGTAGCTATTCCACTGGTCTTAATGGGTACTTATTGTCAATTCTGTTTTATTTTGAACTTTAGTTGTTGTGATGCGTCTCATTTCATCTCAGTTCGTTGTCTCCAAACTATTTATTGTATACGTATACACATGGGTATGTATATCTATGTATTTGTCAACATACGTATAAATACTTTTCAAAAAGAGTATCCCGCGAACCACTTTAAATTACATTATGATAACGAAACAGAATTTTTACAAGCAGACTCCATCAAGAAAATTACGTTTCTACCAAGATATGACTGAAAGCAGCTAACAAGAAGAAAAATTATGTATGTAATAAGCATAAATGTTCGGATAGCTACAGATAGAAAGCTGTCTTTAGTACTTTGACAGCAGGGCGTCCAAGAAGGCAACCTCCACGTGGTGACGCCTGGATACTGATTAGCTAGGTTATCCTGACTGGTTGGTAACGAATAGCCTTCATTTTAAGCTGTTTTTCCAGTACCATGGAAGAAATCGATTTCGTCGTTCATGTGATTTTGCATCTGGTTCGTCGTCGATTTGGAGTAAATTTTTTGAACTTGTGCCGCCCCTGGTGGTAAGTGAAAGTTTTTTGTTTCTGGTTTCTTTCCAAACCGATCTGCCTTTTGGCGGTGAGGGGAGGTTTGTTTCCCGTTTCATGAGGCCGGATCGAACTCACCGGGGTGGTCTTCAAATCTACCTCCAGCAGCTTACACACACACACACACACACTTTGACAGCAATTAAAAATTGGAAAAGGAAAAGATCACGAGGGTCTATACGAAAAAGACCCATAAAATGCTTATTAAAATAAGCATTTTCTACACACCGAAAAAAAAGGCCCGTTGCAGTTACTTTCAGGGAATTGGAATCCAGAGTATTAAGTCACAATATGCCTTAGGAATTAAGAGAAATAAGAGAGGTGAGTCATTGCTCCTTTAAGTTGGTAACAGAACTTGAAACAGCTACAATTTTAAAGCAGTATTAATTACAGTCAGACAGAACATGAAAACCCAAGGGAAAAATCCGTAAAAAAATTCCAGTATTCTAGAGAGTTAAATGCCGTTGAATGTATCTTCAGTCATTGTTATTCACTTTTATCCCCTGCCTTCTAATGCTTCAAGACGAAAACCAATATATAGATAGCAGCCTCATAATTAAAAATATATTTTTGCCAGTTGTATACGTCTTTTATTAATTATGATAAGTACCAGTCAGTCTGGTACTTATCACAGTTATATAATACGCTTTATTAAGTCATTCCCACGATAATTTACACTGGATAGGTTTTGGCAGATGCCTTCTACTGTGGGGCAATTTAACTTTTTGTTACTGGTTGAGTAGATGACTTGTCAAAAGTACTTGTACTCTTTACACTTTCAGCAGTCATAACAACTGACTGAGTTATTTTCATTTGTGAGAGTGCAGTGAATTACTGTCAGCTATTTTGCTTCTCTATAGGTCCCAGTAAGTAAATGTTACTTGGAAAGTTGTCTAAACATCCTATTTGATTCTCCTCCTTTTACAGCGTTACAATTAACACTTAGGATCTGCTGGGTAAAGAAATGGTTATGCTTTTCCTTCAATTTATTTTTTGGTCTTGAAGAGACTCTGGATAAGTTGCCGTTGAAGTAGAATGTGCAGGAAATTCTCCAATGTTGGGAAATTCTATATGGTGTTTTACAGATTTAAAAATGTAGTTCACAAATATCTTAATTTCATCTTTATTCTGTCAACTGTTTGTTCCCCTTTATTCTGTAATTGAAGAAATGGCAGTTACGTAAAATGATTACCACCGTCAAGTCCTACGTTTGGAATGCTAAAAAAGTCTTTCTGAGTTAAGTGGCACATATTCGCAGATGCCACACGATTAAATGACAACATTTGGGCGTCAACATTATTGCTCAACTCGCTCTCCTGTCTAGAATGAACGCTGGTCTGATGAGCTCGTTATGCAACAACAACAGCTACAACAACAACAACAACAACAACAACAACAATAATAATAATAATAATAATAATAATAATAATAATAATAATAAATAAATAAATGTTAAATACTTACGTTAAATACTTATGTAAATACTTATGTTAAAAGTCTCTCAAACAGATCATATGTTTATTTTTTAGACAAATTGAAATACTATTTTTATATATATTTTTATACAAACTTTGCAATAATCCTCTATTTTTAATGTTCGTAAAAACTCTCAAAACCTTTGTTTGTCCTAGGTAGCTGGGTGTGGCCTGGTGAACAACTGTATCAAACCGTCTTAAAAATAAAATGTACATAATAATAATAATAACAAATGCCCTTTCGCATACATGGCTTTTTTGCCTATTTATTGTTGTTTTTGTCACCAAACAGGTCAACAGCAAATATCCAGTCTGTATTCAATGCTGCAATACCAGACTGAATACTAGTACTAAGATAGCTTTGTATGTATTGTAAGTTATCAGGCTAGGAGTGGGTAGTGCTGTAGTCATGAGTTGTTGCCATACAACAACAGCCCCTTAAGCAATGTGCCTTTCCTCACTGGTTGTGGGGCGCCACTTGCAAGGTTGAAGTGATGTTGCAATTTCAGTTTGGTTTGTTGTTTTATCTCACTTGTGGCTACAGTACATGTGCCTGCATTCAACTTAGCTGACTTGTGGCTGCGCGCTAAATGTGGGTTTTCACCCATCCATCATTAGATGGTGTGTAACCACTCAACTATTATAATAAAGACATTACTCAATACCATTCCTAGATTTATGAGAACTTCGTTAATTCAAGCTTAACATAAAAAAAAGAATACCTTTAGCACAAGCTGTGGCAATATCACCAGATTTTTTACACACCGTCAGACACTGGACTGATGCTGGATGTTCTGGAAGGCTCCGTACGTAACATAATCTAGATTGAAAAATAACAATCATCACGGTAGGGGAGATCAGATACAAGTCAAACAGTAACGGTAATGAGAAAAAAAATGGAGATGTAATTGCAATATTCTTGCATTGAAAATATGAATAAATTAAAAAATACTACAAAGAGTATAAAAATTATGAATCAGAACGTTATGAATACAATGTGAAACATTGTATATTGAAAATCAAAATTGAAAAATGATATTTTGGCACATTATTGGCTTCATAAAAACCCTTACTTTCATAGCTCTTTATTGGCTTTATTCCTTTTGCAAACCATCTCCAAAAACAAGTACAAACTCAATCAATTGCTACTTTAGAGTGTGAAACAAGTTGGGGTCCATCTCTTTCTGGCTCACGGCAGGCATTGGTACGGTACCCCAAACATTATAAACTGATAACTTACCACTCAGGCACTACTGCACTTTTCTACAATATGTATTACGTGTAGGTACAGTAAAGCCTTCAAAAATTTAATATAGTTAACTGAAGCAAATTTACGATCTGTCATAATACAAAATAGTAACCGCCTTTATAAATATGTTTTAATAATGTTTACGTAAGGTACCATTAGGTCAGAAAGCTATTGCGACCTGCCTCTATATTAAATTTTGGGTTTCCACGGCACGTCAATTAAATCAACGACTGCTCAGATTTCTAGAAGCAGACTTAATCCAATAACAACTCGGGAGTCTGAAGACACTAATAAGAGGAACAAGAAAACTGCTATTTCACACTTCAGTTCTCTGGAGTAGCAATGAATTGAATCAGAGAAGTATAAACCGCTTCTAATTTCTCGTTTCCCTAATGTAATATACTAATTTACCTACTCACTATCGGGCATAAATGTGTAGTTTAAGTATTATGAGTGATTCTGCCTATAAAACGTTTGAACCTTTAGTAGTCTGCCTAAGAAAATTATTCTCTCCTAGAATTCACCTACTACTCGTCCCTTCTTCATGAAAGGGCGAGATGGAGCTTTTCTCTGTTCCTTATTTCTTTACAATTCCTAGACAAAGGAGCTGTAAAATATCGTTCTCTTGACGTTAATAATACAAAGAGCTTGTATTATTATAACACATTCCCTAAATGGATACGAAGCAAATTTAGGACACTACAACGTCAGTTTAGCATTGGAAAATATAATGCATTGACATAAATGGGAAACAACGATCATTTATATTATCTGTATCTATATCCATATATATATATATATATANCTTGACGTTAATAATACAAAGAGCTTTTATTATTATAACACATTCCCTAAATGGATACGAAGCAAATTTAGGACACTACAACGTCAGTTTAGCATTGGAAAATATAATGCATTGACATAAATGGGAAACAACGATCATTTATATTATCTGTATCTATATCCATATATATATATATATATATATATATATATATATATATATATATATATATATATTTATAGGTACTAGCTAGAAGATCCCCCTACCCAGGGCACTTCCTTTTCGAATGTTGCTTCCTAGAATATAATCTTCCTCCCGGAAGCAATCATTAGCCGGGTTGTCTATTTGAGGAATAACTTCGGAGGGTAATTCTGCAGATGACAATCCTTCGAGAGCAAATTTCCGGTCAACACATAAGAGTCAATTTTGGCAAAACCTACTCTACTTTCAATCACACCTTTTATAATTGGTCCTCTTTATTGTCTTCCACCTCAAACATTCATAAAATAAACGAGCAGTTCTACAACCAAATTAAAACCTCGTAATTGTATGAGTCCTCGCTCTACATCTAATGGGCCATAATGACCAGCTTTAGATCACGATTTTTGAAGAGCAGTTGAATACTACGTGCGCAAGTGAAAAACAGAGGAAACAACTGACGTGTAACACAATGTGAAAAACATCGTTTCATCTGGTGTTGCAACACAATATGCAATGCGAACTAGCGACAGCAAAACATTCGGAATTCAAAGTGTCTATAAACCAGTCATTTTATCAATTCAAAATTAGGGTATCACTTACTTGGTATTCTTCTATACCTAATAATGGTACCGTATGCATAGGTTATGTGTTAACCAATATCATAAAATCGCGGTATTTAATAATTAAATATCAAATTTTAAATGGTGTAAAAACAATTATAATACAATGTGTGGTAATTACCTATTTAAATCCCAAATAATAGCTGTTCTGTCATCAGATCCTGTAACTATAACACTATACGCCTGACAAACACAAATGTTTGTTATGGCAGCAGTGTGACCAAGGAGGTTCTGCTTTGCTCCAAACCCATCAAGAGAAGGCTGTAAAAGAGATATATTAACAAAATAAATATGGACACTTTATTAAAATTGGGAACGGCAAACATTTTGATGTCATAGTTTAAAAACGCGACATAACATACACTAGCCAGTTGTCAAGGGCATGACTCTAAACATGATTTTAACTGTGTTATGAGTATAAGAATTTGAAAAATCATAGGATAACACAGGGTAACCAATGGCAGATATATTGGTTCAATTTTCAAAATGCTAGAGAAAACAGCGCAGCAGTATCTTAACCTCTAATGATACTCAAAAAATCTTTGTTCATGAATCTAAAACAACAACAACAACAACAACAACAACAACAACTACTACTACTACTACTACTACTACTACTACTACTACTACTACTACTACTAGTTCACCACCATCATCATCGTCATCATCATCATCATCATCATCATCATCTTCTTCTTCTTCTTCTTCTATATTTTCTCCTTCTTCTTTACATCTTCATCATTAGGGTCGGGGTCTGCTGCTCGGGTAATTCTTCTCCATTTACCTCCGTTTATTATGTCCTCCTCTTCTTCTTACTGCTGTTTACATTACCTTAACAGTTCGTTTACGATTTAACTGACAGTATTAGGTCCTTCCCCAACTTCAACCCAACCTAATTACTTTCAAACTGATTTCTTATTTGATTCTTCGATTTCTGGGTTGATCAGTATTCAGCTTGAAAGGCATTTTGGGGAGATTTGCACTTGACTCACAAAGATACTACTTGGTTTAAAATCTCTACAACGCCCAGGTCCAATGTTAATGTGAAAATACTTCTTCAATAAATTGTAGCTACCCCTTTAGAAAAGTTTCCATAAATAAATAGTTTATATATATAAATATATATTTGATATTGATTAATTAAGATACGAAGTCGTGTCTCTTTGAAGCTACAGATTCGTCTGACCAATATCTGTGGACTTTTACACTACAGGGCTGATTGGTTATAAATGTTGAATGCATTGCAGGTTATTCCAGTTATCTATTAATTTTGCAAGGTTTTGTTGTAATTATTTGGAGTTACCGTTTTGTAAAGGATCAACAGTCAAGCCGCATGAAAACAGGCGGCAGACAACAACTTTCCTTTGGCTGAATCAAAGAAACAATGTCCGAAATAATGGAAACCCTATGATATGGGCCAACGACAGTTAAAAAAATTGTCTACGTTTAAGGCGTACTACAGGATCAGTTAAAAACTGGGTAATACGACGAAATTATGTTATTTCAGTACAATGGCAGGTGTGAACAGCAAGACAATAGATCAAACAGTGGCGTCTTGGGGCTACACCTGGCATATTTCGGTAAATCCAAACTGAGTGGAACAATCCACTTCCCACCCGCAGTCGCGCAACGTTTCCCAAAACAGCAAGTAATTTTCTTGATTTTTCCAAGCTGCTTGACCTGTGTCAAAAAAAGTCACTCAAGTAGTGAAGATTGAACATTTGATATTATCAGACATTAACAAAGACGATTTCAAACTCCTTTCAAAGCAATTTATACTGAAATTGGGGAACGGAGCGCACACCTGCTGCTCACAACCAGTTATTACTAAATTTTTATTCGCAGCAGTCTATTACTACTTCGAACAGCATTTATGTACAGGTTGTAAAGCTCAAGCAGGTTGTCTAATAAAACTGACGTTTTCACACCTGCTACAATCTACGTAATCATAAAAAATTGCTAAGTATTGCCTGGATCATCAAATATACAGTTTATCTATCAATTTTAAGCGGTGGATAAAGATCACACTTAAAACAACGGAATTCTGAATAGTTACGACCCTGGCACTAAAGACCTATAGTGAATTTCTGCAAGTGGTCTTTGATCACAGGTATGAACGCAAATGAATCAAAATACACTGCTTTACACCAGTTTACATTTGTACCAAAAACAAGAGGATTCAAACCCACCTTCTGGTTTCTATTAAGATCCAGATCGAAAAAAACCAATGCCGAATAAGAGTCTGGTAACCCATGATGGAAAAGGCACAAGCATTTTACTTAGCTTTACATAAATCTGAATGAATGCATGATCTTTATTAGAAAGTTCCAAGCTTACTTACCACATCGTAGTTGTATTTCACCGGCCATGCACTTAATAACCCCGACGATCCTCCAATTAATAAGACCTCCATTTCGTATACATAGGTACAACAGGTAACCTGAAACAGAGTGTGCAATCCAATATGCATGGAGTGAGAGAAATATGTTTTCTCATAATTATGCTGACAAGTGGCGATTCATAAAAATTAATACTGCGTTATCTGACCAATACCATGCGTTTATCTCTTTGTAATTCTTAATGTGCATCGGGACTCTAAGTGAATTAAACTATCGAATGATCTTCATGTCTAAGGAAGTCTGAACTACAGACCCAGAGGTTTTGAGCTACAAGAACTACATAAAAATTGCATTGTTATAGGGAATAATAATTCTATTGTATAAAAATGAAGCATAAAAATATCCGGGGAAATATATTGAAAGGCATATGGAGAAAGAGTAGAATGTTCGAAGAAAGTCAAGTTCCAGTATTGATCTGATTGAGACTGTGCCATCTTTAGCTACATTTGTACGAAATACAGACATAAAAGCTACAGGCACTGCTCAATGTTCATTTCAGTAAGAAACATTTTCCACCTGTTTCTCATTATATCTCAGGAATAATGGTGGTACAAGCAAGAGCTTTCATTGCAAAACAACAAAACATAACATCATTAAATGTGGTTGGTGGGTGACTGAGGGCTAAAACGCTATTTAATGAAAACTTGATGATGGATGAAAGAGAACTAATCTTCATTACGTTTTATCCAACGCTATAAGGATAGGCATGTTGTAACAAAAATACTGTTTCAATTAATTTCATAAAGAAAATGCAACTCTCTTTAGTAGCCAAGAACGGTACAGGCGCAGCTATAAGACTTGAAGCCTTTTCATGTTTCTCTTGTGGTGCTGGCCAATGCGTGGCAATAAAATCAGCCAATTTCACGTTTCTTCACTACAAGGTCTATGACTTACATGGGAACTCTTTCCAGAACAAATGTTTGGTTTCCACTGGATATTTGGCCTTACAAGTTACCAGTATGAAAACTTCACACTATGTGACACTATCAAATATCGCTTTTTATGTTTCACCTATGGGCTGACGTCCAAAACCCAACTCGCATCAACTACAGAAAAATATTGTTACTTTACTGCCTATGGAGAGTAACGATATACCAAATTTAACATACTTTGTAGTTTGGGGTATATTTCATACAAAAAATACAACATCGGTATTTCGAGATGGACGACAAACAAGGCGTTATCCCATCCTCTGCACAAAAGTTGACACAGAAAAATTTCTAGCTTCTAATTTCGAATCGTACTTTGAATGGTACCAGCTACAGTAGCTTCAAGAATAATATTTTTGTTTTTTATCCAAGCTAATATATTATTTTCAGAACATTCCATTCTTTTCTATCCGATTTCATACTGATATTCTTTGAGGTCTAAACTTGCCTTTAATAGTTATGCAGACTTAATTTTGGCTCAAATCGTCATCGTATGGGCGAACAAGAAAATTGTTTAAACAGTATTTGGCACATCTTAGAACATCTTTTCACATTGAGTTTTAACAAAATTATACTTTTGTTTTTAGTAAAAAATGTGTATCATACCGGTATTCTTCATCCAGAAATATGAAAATGACTTCCACGATTTACAATCGGTTTTGAAATTAACCTTAAAAAGCCTTTTCGTAGTATAAAAAATAACCCAGAATGAGAGGGTATAGCGGATCAATCCTTAAAACCCATATTAACCACACCCGTAATTCAAATAGCTAACAAAGAGTACACTTTACGAGGAGACGCCAGAGTATGCATCTTCCTAATTTACTCTTAAAAGAAAGGCAAAAACGAGTATTCGATAATACTATAGAACCTCAATTTGCAGAGTTTAGCTTGGATTAAACTTCCAAATTTAAACTTTGATATTAAATCAACTATATCTTCACAAAAATTATGTGTATTTAAAAAAAAGTTGAGGGTTTTTTTCAATATGAAGTTTTACCTAAATTTAAACAGACTGTTTGTAATAAAGCATGCAGTCGGATTACTAAACACTTATATTCAAAAAAAAACAACATTCTGATTTCCCCTAAAAACAGATCATTAAAAATGTTAAGATGCATTACTACTGCAGGGCGATGAAGCTTACTTGACGCTAAGGCCAACAAAATATGCTAAAGCAATATAGTTTGTGCTTGCCTTTATACGAAAAAAAAATAAATCTAATTTGACGTTGATATTTTCTAATTTAGCTGTATGAAAAATATTCAGGGTAAAGCCTTTTAATTATCTCCCGATGGGAGTAACCTGGTTTTAAATTATTGCTATCTTTTATGAAAAAGTACTAAGACAGGGGGTTGAGATTAAATGACAATTTAGTTCGTGGTAATATAAATTTTAGAGAAATTGTACTAAATACAACTGAGGATGAAAAAGATGAAGAAAATGGACAAAATGGTAAAGCAGAAGAGGAAGAAGAAGAGGGAGAAGAATAGGAAGAAAAGGAGGATGAAGAAGAGGATAAAGAACAATGAAAAAAAAGACTAACAGAACGAGGAACAGCAACAGTGGACCCTAATATATCTGTCCGAGACGACTCTACCATGACAGAAGGTAATGAAAATAAAACTAACTCTTCTTCCCAGAAGGGGTAAATTCCGATATCCAACAGTGTAAATGCACATGTATCGTACTGTTTCCTAATGGTAACACAAACGTTAGTAATATTCTATGGAAACAAAGGCATGCAAATCTTTTAATACCTTATCAGGTCGTAAAGGGTCAAAAAACCCGTGCTTCTGTCCCTGTACTGATTTCACACGCAATAAACCATCTCCACGCCCCCACTGTATGCATCCAATATGGCGGTTATCCCTGAAGCCACCAGCCGCCAAGATAAATGATGACGAGTGTGGAAGAATAAAAACAAGGAGACCATCAGTTGATGTGATTATAGACCATACAGGTGACTGCGCCGTTTCCACCCACTGCACCACAGGTTCTGGTAAGTATGGTGAACCACAATAGCTTCCCCACTTTATACCGACCACAGACGGTAGCGGTGACGGGATGTCTATAAGGAAGGATTGCAACGCAAAATACCGGTGAAAACACATCATTAATTTAGCTATTCGAATCGAAACCTTAAATAACATTACCTGTCAATAACACTTCTTACAGTAAAATGTTGCGGCGTACAAAATAAAAAATTAGTTGCAATGAATACCAAAGCATTTTGACACACGATCATTTTATCATAAATAATAAAAGTAATAAAAAATTTTAAAAAAATATTACCATCATCATAATCATTATGATTGTTGTTACTACTACTACTACTACTACTACTACTACTACTACTACTACTACTACTACTACTACTACTACTACTACTACTACTACTGCTACTACTACTACTACTACTACTACTACTACTACCATAACCAACTTGGTTTTGCGACCCAGAATAAAAAGGCCAGCATGTTCAATCCTGTACACTGGAATAAATTCGCAGAGGATGCTGCAGTCACTACTAATGGAGAAAGAACAAACCAGCTTCTACTAAACTGTTTTACTCGATAGTGTCAATGGGCCAACATAATCATGGGGTAGATAAATGTACCACATTCGCAACAAAGAAATTTACAACTAGATCTCCTCAATTTTAATCCAAGGCTATTGCTAGCAACGAAACTATACTTCCTGTAGCCAAGGGAAATGCCTTTAAGTAGCTTGGACGTTACCATGACTTAGAAATGAACTTTTTCAAAAATCCAAGCTTCCGTCCGTTTTACATGATCTTCCTAAACAAAACGATTCTTTACCTTTCCACACAAAACATAAGCTGTGCTTCTATAATAAATTCTCCCTCTCAAACGTTACTTGCCATCTCAGTTACAAAGGTTTCCTAGCCTTGGGTGGCAGAATTTCTGAACAACCTGGTTTCTAAATACATACCTCAGTGGCTTGATCCGACTTTAACTGGCACTCTTAGCTTCATTATTCTTTCCATAAATCAATTTGGACCCAATTTGCAGCTGCTAAATACGAAACTTCAACAGTATCAAACTGTCATTCGTAACGCTCATAAGTTGTCAGCCGATGAAAATATTCGGTCGGTATGGAAAAACACTAGTAATAGTACCAATATCCAATATGAAATATTAGAATCACAAGATTCGAAAGCTGCAGAGACAGAACATAGAGAGTGTTTACAAAGCCATGTTACTATCATAGGTTCCATCCTGATGATGTAGTTTTTCAACTTTAGGCTTAGTGTTTGTACTAATCATGTTTATTTCTTTTCTTATCTATAACTCTCATTATGTTGTTGTTCTCTGTTCATCTTTTCATTATGTTTTCTGTTATGGCGATCAACACTATCAAAGATTGTATACTCTGAATTACATGTGGCACAAGGCATTGGGTCTCACGGGCAGAAAGGTGCATGTTTGTCGATTGTGAGGTATAATTTAAAACCAAGAACGTTATGAATGCAGAAAAGAGCAACTATTGGCGGCGGGGGTACGACAGTGCACGAATGCTCTGAATTCATCATGGCACACGGCACTGGGCCTTACGGCAAAAAGGTCAGTTGATTAAGTCTGGTGTATTTGCAGACCAAAAAAGGGTCAGCTTCCAGCTGCTTCAGTCACAGATCTAGCAGTGACTGAAGCCTAAACCTTTCCCTATGAAATTGAAGAAATAAAAAATTACAGGGAAAACTGCATAACAGAGCAAAGTATAATGCACTTGACGGCATCAAAAATATGCATCAACTTTTGCCAATGCTCTGTTTTGCAAACAATTTTGTGAGTCCAACAAAAGAAGATATATCACTTAACGACATATATACGTATTAGCGTTTTCCTACTAGTTCATACAATGTTTTTGGTGTAAGTACAATTAACACGTACTGTTAATAATGTAATCAACAAACTAATAAACAAAACTATAGGTTAGTTATTCTCGTATTACATTACACTGGCAAAGCTGTGTGACCTAAACTTCGAAATTGGAGATAAAAATGACGTTATATTTATGCGGATGGTGCACAGACGAAAAATGAAGGTAAAATGCTATTGCCAACAAACCCTCTTGATACCTCACTGGCCAATATACCTTTTGTTTCCACTGTGGTTGCTGTCCTTTCCTTTAAACTTCCGGAAAACATCATTGCTTCAACTCCAAGTGGCAGCACATCCGTAAAGTTAGGGTGACTAGATTTAGAAAAACGCTGCACGTGTGGTTGAGTAAATAGCTGACATGGAGTTTGGCCATAGGTTTCTATCATTGCTTGGGTGGCTTTCCGCTTTATTGGATCATTAATAGCATTTACATCTACACCAAAGTATGTCTATAAAGTAAAATGATAAAACATTACTCCATATACTACAATTGTATGTTAGATTTATGATAATATTAAAATTTATTAGCCTTGACATTTGCGCTGATGAAGAAAGGTGGAGCAAAGTTAGGGGGTAGTAATTTAATAATTTCATGTTATATATTTCATTTATAATGGCACAGGCGCCTAAAATATGGCACTTATAAATCTCATGTATTTAATGCTGGAGATTTTCATTTTTATAGACCTTTTAAAGAATTAAATGTTGACAATTTATCACCAGATGTCAAAAAAGTTCGTATACATTTATGGAAAGCCAGAAGCATCGCCTTGTGAGCCCCAAAAAGATTGCCTATAGCAACAATGGGCGCATCATGTAAGGTGGGGGAAAAATTCTATTCGTCCGAAAACCACAAACTGGAGTGAAATGAAAAATCTAAAATCTAATCCCATTTAGACCTGTGTAAAATCTTAAAAGTACCCCAACTAAATTTTTAAGACAATACTATTTATAATGCCTTGTCGGCATGTGCTCCGCAACTCCTAAATAATTGCCTAAATTTATTATTTCGTTGTTTGGGGGCAGAGATAACCACCTGAGAGACAAACCCCCCAACCCATCACACACAAATGTTTTCGAGTATCTTTGAATAAAAGTTATATGCATAAATTTTATTTCAATCCACCAAATCTAACATTTCCGGTTTCTTCGTTTTCAACATTTTCAAAGCCTTACTCCTTTTTTTTTAATTTTCAACACTTGCAACACGATTTTCTCTTTAGCCATTGCATACTACTTTCTTTCTTTTTCAAGTTACATCTCTAATTTGAGTCTGTATTTCCACCCTCATTTCATGGATAATAATTATCCAGTAACTGACCTCGAAAATTTCGATACGCAAAAATTACCTTGGAAAATGAAAAATTACTCCAAAATAAAAAATCAAAATGTTAAAGTAGCTCTTTTAGGAGACACAGTTATGAATAAATGTTCCATTAATTGGCTCTGTAACTTTTTGGTTAATTGGCATATTAAGAACTGGCCCACTTAACCGCTTATCGACACCTTTGTCATCTACAGTAGTTGCTCAACATTAACTATTATGTCCACTGGCTTATCAACAACCTTTCCTATACTACCCCATCAACAACTATTTTGTTGGTTACAATACCGTTAAAAACCGAGTCTTCTTAAGCAGATGTCTGGGGCTGCATCCTGGATTCACGGTATTGCTTGCCAATATGAACCCATTTTCACCTTTCACTAGCAGTCAAAATTTTAGTCTTCGCAAAAAATGAATGAAGGTCGGTTACCGTTATCTCATTCAGTCAAACAACGCTGAGAATTATAGAGGCCGATGGCTGAAACTTGGCCAAAGAAGCAACATAGCAACCATCTGCTTAATTATTTTCCCTGGCCCCTGTGTCTTTGTTGGACATATTAGAAAAACAATCCCAAGAATTGAAAAAATCAAATTCCCACCCTCCATTTTATCCAATTAGAAAAACCCACTAGCTGCTTTATGTACTAGTCCCATTCAGTGTAATATCAGAAATTTTATCCACCCCGCATTTTATTCCACCACCTTACATATGAGCACAAGAGTATATTTCTCAGAAATAAACTACTTCAAAGTGTGCCTGTATAACAAAAGTGCAATATCACATATCTTCATAAGTAGTGAAACAAAAAATCACCGAATATTCGGGGAATCCCACCAAAAGCACAAAAATACACTTAATAATTTGCCATTTGGAACCAGAGATTTGCCATTTGGAACCAGAGGGTCGAAAAAGCAACGAAAAAAAATTCTGGTTGTAACTGAACCAAGCCTTTGGGTTTGTTTAGAAAAACAATAACGTCATCTACTTCGTCTACATAAAGCAAGGCACGGCCTAAACGGAAAAAATCAAAACGTTGATATTGGGTACTAGATCCAAGAGTTGAATGGATATTGCAAAAAATATTCGACCGCAAGTAAGTGAAAAAAATACCCAAGAAGAAATAAAGAATTATTATTGTCTTACTGCTGGATGGAAGACATTGAATGCTTTTATCGCAGCCTGTCCTGTTTGCTTAAAGCCAAACACAAGGTCTATCCAATGATTAAGTTTTGATGAGACATAATCGGATTCAAGAGCCTGTAAAATAAAATAAGACGACATGAGCTTTTAAAAACTGATGTAAATGATAAACTGGGTGAAAATACTTGTTCCGGTAACAAAAACTGCAACGTAAACAAAGTAATAAAGTACGTAACGTCGATAAAAACGGCACAGCAAGAAAAACATGGGCTGAAATTTATCTGACCCAAATCGACAAGTTTCAAAACTTACGACCTAACCTAATCAGAATAGACTGGCAATACAGACATATCATTACTATCACTATAATTTGATTACTGTCGCAAAGCTACGGTTAGATGTGGTATGCATGTATCAATATATAGTCCTTTTATCCTGTAGGTATGACCAGAGGGCTTATATTTGGGAGTGGATTACTATTGGGAGAACTTTAGGTCAAAAACACGGGATTTTGGCGAATAAAAGATTATACTTTTTTCATTTTTTCTTTTGTTTTTTTCAGCAAAACTGTCATTACCCCCATATCTAATAATACGGTCATTAATAGAAAGCCAGGTAACAATTTAGAGGCAACATACAAAGACCTTGCCTTATTATCCTCCAAAGTATTTGAAAGTGTGTTGCTTCGGATGGAAAGAAAATATATACTCGCATGCAAGTGAAAAAATGTAAAACGAAAAACGTTTTTTAACAGGGAAAACTAACTTTTGTGTAAATGGTATGTATTCCTAAAGTTGGCTGCAGGAAGGGAGTTATGTAAATGTATGTTATGTAAAAAAAATTCTACCTTTGTCATGGAAATGACCATGCCACCTTGCGCTCGCCGTCGAATCTCCTGTGAAAGGTTCACGCTAACATTCATACTGATTAATAGTTATGTCCGATCGTTTGGTTTCAAGTGTGAAAACCCTATTTATTTACATTCCCCTTACAGGTATTAGATTTGTGTTTGTTATATATAGTTGAAAAGATGACCTGTATTGATAAAAAAATTAATAATAATAATAATAATAATAATAATAATAATAATAATAATAATAATATAGTAATAACATTATTATCATCATAATAATAACAATAACAATAATAATAATAATAATAATAATAATAATTATTATTATTATTATTATTGATATTTATTGATTATTGCTATTTCACATCCCTTCGACACACGGGTTGTAGAAAAAGAAAGAGAAAAACGGGATCGGTGTCAAGACCTAAAATGGGAAATTCAGTGAGTATGGCACTGTAAAGAGGTAACAGTTGCTCCAGTTATCATCGGGGCAACAGGAACCATTTCCACTAATTTTTTATCGTGACTGAGTCGTGTTAATGAGAACATCTACTTTGAAACATTGCAAAAAGCATGCTTACTCGGAACAGCTAGAATCCTACGATATGTGTTGAACATCTAAAGGTGTGGGTCATGGCCCGATCATCAACGTGATAAACCGGTCATTTGACAACTGAGACTGAGACATTGCTGGATAATAATAACAAATAATAATAATAATAATAATAATAATAATAATAATAATAATAATAATAACAATAATAATAATAGTAATAATAATAATAGTAATAATATTAATAGTAATAATAGTAATAATAATAGTAATAATAGTAGTAATAATAATAATAACAGAAAGCAGATATATTACAATGTCTGAAAACGAGAGAAAAAATGGGGGTCACTCATGTTTCCTTTTCTCCCTAAGTGTTCTAAAGAAAGCGATGAAACATGGACCAAGTCGTGAATAATAACGTTGAGCCAATTTGACAAACATTTGACATCCTTTGGATTATCCCTACTACTGGTATCCCTATCCAAACTATAGAGCTGTCCTCTTTGAAAAACCAAATATCAAAATCCAAAGGGTTTAGAAAACTGAGGCGGAGATACAGTTAATAAAATGGCCTAGAAAACTAGATTGGCTCGGTCAATAATATAAAAATTAATTTCATAAAGACAGCCGCCGATGAGCTTCGAGTCAAATGTAAATTAAATTTTGTTACCTGTCGATGAATCATTGTAAATAGTCTAGCAGATCCTTTTGCCCAAGGTGGTAGGTTAACATTGTCAACAAGTAGACCGTTTTGTCGGTGTCCAAAGTTGAAGCCTAAATGGAATGGCGAAGGATTTAGCATAAATGCTTTATGTAAATAGGTTACGAATGAACTTTGAAAAAATAGTGTTTCATAAGTTCATACTGATATTCAGATAGCAAATATTTCATGGTGAAACTAAAATTCACAGTTAAATGAATATGGCTGCGCGTTTCCTCGCTCAGAATAATTAATGTCATAATTTGTCATAACAATACTATACTAAAATCCTTATGGTACACAGCTTACAAATCGCTAACGGGGTCCACAATTGCCACATGTTTAAAAAGACGTCTTGAAAATTTCCCGAAAAAACAAGATAAAAAACAACACCATAAAATAGAGCACCAAATTTGTAAACATAAATATTCAACTTGTCGCGCTTATGTCACTGTAGGATGTTTGAGAAGCGGCGCACGAAAAGTCACAAGTAACAAACTCTGCTTTCTAAAAGTTGCATTAATATATTCAACCATGTTCCGCTCGTTTTTTTCAGGATACGACGTAACAGCTTAATCAGGTCAGCTACGATATCTCGAGCCAGGCGCACTGATCTAACAGTAACCTACATCTTAAAAACAGACTAGAATCAGATCTGTCAAAATCACTGAGGGCAAAATACAGAGGAATTATACTACCAGATTGTCAGTCCACTGTTAGATCAAGAAATAAACTAATACACAAAAAGACACAAATCCGAATTTTCCTGGAATGTCAGCAAAATGCTTACACTGTTTTTATCTCCATTTTTGAAACGTGACTTAGACAACCTGATTAGAGTTTGACATTATTTCTACGAAAATGGAAAGTTTTTGTAAAGCTTCATCTAATTCAAAGTTTCATCAAACCGTTTTTTTACGAAGGCTGTGACGAAAAATTGCCTTTTACAGCTATAATGGCAAGAAAGAGTTGCCAATGATATTTTTCTGCCTTTAAAAATAAGATGGAAAATTTTGAGGTGTTATGCTTTCTTTCCAAAATACTTCCTCTTGGGTCTGCTTGAAGTCCTTATAAAAATTACTATGTTTTCTACTGTTCAGAAATCACCAAGCCATTTTAAACTTTTTTTCACTGTTTTCAATTTTATTTGCAGCGTCAATTTTGGCTATTTTGCGTACCACATTTTACCAGCCACAATGTTGCCCCTATCTAATCTTCTAATTTCTCATTTCCCTACTAGTGAATAAGGGGGGTACCAAGATTTATATGGGAAAATGGTTCAGGCAAACGTATCGACTTTTGGCTCCCAATCAACGCTACGAAGCTGGTAGCTAACATAAATAGTCAAAATTCGGTAGAAACATAAAAAGAAAAATGTTTGCGTACCTTCGTTATTCATTAGAAATTCTTCCAAGAAGAAAAATTCAGGAATAAGTTCTTTTACGTCACTTGAACTGGCATACGAAGACAAGTGCCAAGTGGTTGACATTGAATGAAACGTTCGATCAGGAATGTCAAATTGATTATCTGTTGGTCAGAAAAAGAACCTAATAAAAACTAAACATAAATGTCAACTAACAAAAGTTACGCAGAAAAATATCAAGGAATTAAAAATTTTATTTTCTTAATAAAAAAAACATAAGTGCGTGTCTGTGTGCATCAATCTATGCTCTGAGAGGACTACAAAAATAACAAGCGAAAACGGTTCAAGCAAGCCAGATACTGAAGCTGGAAAGTATACGAAAATATAGGATGAAATGGCCTTGAACTAACCTTGATATTTTAAGAACATGCTTGTAAAAGGAGGAAGTCGCACCAGAAAATGTAATACTGTCCCACTATTTGAATAATGGGATCCATAGTGATATGGTGGTGTTGCTGATTCGGGGTCTTCCAACTTCTTTCTTTCGTATTCATAATTCAACCACTAAAAAGACAAGCAAGTTTTAAATAGTATTACAATAAAGAAAAAAAAAGGGAAAAAAAGAGATAAAACCCCCGGTATTCGACGCCTTTACAACATTAAATAATGATCTTTATTATTATTATTATTATTTTTGCTTTGTTTTGAAAATTACTTAACACTCTCTGGTAAAAATACAGGCTCTTGTTTCTATATATATTCAAAAAATGTCATGCAAAAAATATCGTTAAAAAGTATCCAAAGTGAAGGTTAAGAAAAGATATGGAAAGGACACAGTCGTTAAAATTTATAGGAAATTGTGTTGCCAATTTAATCTCTTAACAAAAATCAGTGACTAAAGAGGGGCCTTTCAGTTGCTGAATGTAGCCTGCAGAAAATGAAATATGCAACTCACAGCATATGGGAGGGGTATGACAAGGCTTAAAACTGTGTTCTGTCAACATATCTTTAAAATTAATGTATATTAATATATATGAAAGATATTCCTAATTCTTGAGTGTCTTTTGTCGTTTTGAAAACATTAGTATGTTCTACATGGGGCTTTGAGGTATGAAGTGCCTCTTAGTTTTCTACGACACAGGGTGGACTACAGCTCTTTGTGAAAAGGTGAAATTACGTAGGCTGTCCATGATCCATTTCACGACCAATCCAGCATCACCACCCTGCGGTGTTCCGAGGTAACGGTTTCCTCAAATATTGCTGCTAACAAGTTCATGGCTAAGCTCTGGCAGACCAAAACCTGTCAACCGTGGTGTAGCATCCTCCTGATGCAGTGTGGAGGATCCACTGGCGTGCGGATATGTCCAGACACTCGGGAAATGCTACTTCGCCAACTTGTGAGTTAGCTTTAGGCAAAAGGGTAGGCCCGCCGTTTAAAAGTGTAGGTTAGCGTCAGGAAGGACATGCGACTGCAGAGACTTATGCCAAAACTTATACGAATCAAATAGTCCAGTAAAAATCGAAACATATCAAATCGGTCGTGGCCTGGCTCAACAACGACCTTCTTTTCCTCAGGTAACCAGCGAGGAAATTGGAATTATGATGCCGGTAAAAAAGTATAAAGTGCGCCAATACAGGTCTGTAGTTTATAGAGCCGAAATGAAAATGGCAGCAAAAAGGCCGAATTGAATCTAAAATGGGATGGTCAAAAGAAGTCGATTTCTAGAAAACGTTTGTGGGTAACGAGCAAAAGAGCTTGGTGAAATCTATCCATAACATAAGGAATCTGAAAATAAGATCGAAGACCAAGCAAGGGTTCATCAACAACATGGTAGGTTCACCTCCGATAAAGATAGGTTCAGATGATACGCCTGACAAGTCCGAGTTCAAGTACCGTAGTTCGATCGACACTACAAGGTGACAGAGATAGATGAGAAAATACATTCTGGGTGTAGTACTAGAAAGAAGGTGACTGGAGTGCTCTGTAACAAAAGAATGCCAATGACGGTCATTTTCTTTTACATTTCAAATATAACAGAACAAGATAATCTAATATAATCTAATCTGATCTAATCTAATCTAATATATAATATAATATAATATAATATAATATAATATAATATAATATAATATAATATAATATAATATAATATAATATATAATATGATGTAATATTAAAAAAATCGATATGATATATTAACATACAGGGTGTTCGAGAAGGTTGTATTTTGTCTGATTTATTCAATATTTATGGTTTGAAAGCTCTAAGCAAGATCAAGATATGCAAGAAGTTAAAGCTTGGTGGAAAAAACACCGGGCCCTGCAGTCGCAATTTGAGAGTCACCATCCCTTAATGTAGCGCTTCCTACAGGGCATTAGAAGGGAACNAATATAATATAATATAATATAATATAATATAATATAATATAATATAATATAATATAATATAATATAATATAATATAATATAATATAATATAATATAATATAATATATAATATGATGTAATATTAAAAAAATCGATATGATATATTAACATACAGGGTGTTCGAGAAGGTTGTATTTTGTCTGATTTATTCAATATTTATGGTTTGAAAGCTCTAAGCAAGATCAAGATATGCAAGAAGTTAAAGCTTGGTGGAAAAAACACCGGGCCCTGCAGTCGCAATTTGAGAGTCACCATCCCTTAATGTAGCGCTTCCTACAGGGCATTAGAAGGGAACACAAGCTCCAATACCTCTCGCTACAGCAAATGCTTGCTGGCCAGGATCCTCCAACACTGCCCAAGAAGTATCGGGATACCAACAATAGAGTGGCTAATTTGTTGGCAAGGCATACTGCAGGGAAAATGACAATTCCGGGGACATTAAGAGCACTGGCACATAACATCGCCATAAACACCTAATACAGCTAATAAAGATGTAGCTCCGTATAACGCCTCCCTTGCCTTCCTGCACACTTGTCTAGAGTGCTGAAATATTTACATGTATGCTGAAACATGTACATGTATGCGCTCATGTATTTCTTCTATCACCTACTCTTTTCATCGCTTACTCTTTCCCCACTCACTCTTCTAAGGCACTTACTCTTTTAAGGCACTTACTCTTTTAGGGCAAAATCTTCTACAACAGAATGTTTAAGATCTCATGGGAAAAGAAAACGACGAGCGAGGACGTTTTGCAAAACGCGAAAACAGAAAGCCATTTGGATATAAGAAGTATCTCTCGAAACATAGCTCAGAAAAAGCTTACGACTCAAGACATGATAAAGTTCTTACATCTTTGGCTTCCCCTAACTCCATAAATTTCAGAATTTTCAAGAAAGGTATTTGTTGCACAACATCAGAGAAAGGCAACGAAGATTTTTTGGGATAAGAATATAGAATTCAAAAACACACAATCGAGACAGAACTGAATGAAAAACAGGTGAAAGGAAGGTAAAGGGTAAAGGTGCTTGCCTGGAAGAAGGAAAGACTGATAGTGAACATGGATGTAGAGCTCGGGAATATTGAGCCAGACCAAAAAAAAAAAAGATGAAAAAAGACCAAACAATGACTGAAAATCAACAATAACTGAAAATCAACAATGACTGATATGATATGGTACTTGAAAAACAAGATATTAAGTGAAGGTGATGTACTACTAAAGAACTATTAGAAGAAATGTGTACGTTCTAATTTACTCACTGAATGGCATCCACATTCTTGAGAAGAACTGCAAATTTTTATTGTAATATTACTTACGTTGTATGTTTCCTGACACCTCTGTTCCTTCGAAGAGTGTTGCACAGAAATGGGTTTGGAAAGGTCTCTAAAATCAAGATGTTATTGGGATGTTAAGTCGAGGTGTCTTACACTTTTTCGCAAAAACTAAACTGTGTCTTAGTCGTTGGTGAAAAGCCAGTTTCCATTTATTTCCAAAGAAAATGAAATTGTACAAAGAAATGGCATTTTTTACCAATTAATGGTAGGGGGGGGGGGGGAATT
>RDPX01000007.1:2018509-2029919 GCA_003991215.1 Morbakka virulenta | reverse complement strand
GTTGGATGGTTTCTGGACACTCGGTTCTCGTGAAGGGTTTGGCACAGAAATGGGTTTGGAAAGGGTTCTAAAATGAAGTTGTTATTGGGTTGTGAAGCTGAGGTGTCTTAACATTTTTGCAAAAAAAAAAATTGGTGCTTAGTGGTTGGGGAAAAGGCATGTTCCTTTTTTTTCCAAAAAAAATGAAATTTGCAAACAAAATGGCTTTTTTTTCCAATTAAGGTAGGGGGGGGGGGGGAATTTATTTGACCTTTTCACTCTGATAAATATTTTGACAATGACAGGGAATGGGAAACTTTAAACGATGTACAAATCCTAAGAATTGGGCTCGGTTGATTAAATGCGCCTACTGCAATCAAACGAAAATTAAAAATCAACAATGTAGTTGGGCATATAAGCTAATCTGGTATGAAAAACAAAAATATAGGGAATGTCGACCATATCTACGTTGATTATGAAAACTGTCCTACAGAAATGCCTTTTCGGGTGTGCTGGATAGATTTTCCCAAAACAGTACAAAATCAAAGAAGCGAAAATAGGGTTCTTCAAGTACGTTAAATGTCGAGGAAATGAAATGAGGGGTACTTAAGTCATACATTCCCAATAACTGGGATGTTTGGAAGCAGGGAACACACAAGAGCATATGTTGTGCAGTTTTTAATTATAAAAGATATCTTGACCACGTGGCAAGTAGATCAGTTTCCTTCTATAATGAGCTTGCCCCATGGCATACTAGATCGAACTAAACCTTCATGATTCCACATAAACAGTTCCTTTTGTATTTAACTGGTACTATTCATTTCGCTTGATTGCTTGAGAATTACCAGTACAGAGGTCATTTTTCACGTTAGGGCCCTTCTTTATAAACTTGCGGACAACACAACTATATCCAACAGCCAACTGTTGGTCTGTTTGTATATGCTTCTGTTAACCCGTGCTCTTACTTGTCTCTGAACCAAACCTCTCAATACTGCGTCTCCAATTAATTCTCCTTTATGTGTAAGGTATTGTGTAAAATATGTAGGTCTTAAGTACATTTTCATATAAGGTCTGTACAGTTAAACATGTAATACCTATAATAAAGGCAACCTGGTGTTAGCGGGTATCTGCCTACCGAGACTAAAACTCCTTCTAATATTACCGATTATGGTAGTTACGTGCTCTCTGCAAACAAGCGACAACATATTCAATTCCTGAATGACTCTCCGAGCTTTAAACTGTGGATTTGTGTCACTCAGAAAGCTCCTTTTTCGCTGCCAAATGCTGTAGTCATCTTCAAATTTTGCTACCATCTATAATTGCTGATAATTATCAACTAATTGGACAATTTGTCACCTTTAACTGGTCAAAGGGAACATAAGTATACGTATAAGTATACATAAGTATACTGTGTCTATTGACTAAATGCTAAAAAAACTCAACATTTTCTTGAAATTCAGTGGCCATCCTTTGATAGTAGGTGGAGTTCTAATTATCCTATGATTTACCAGAAAATGCTGAACAATCATTAACCTTAGATTAAAAATCACAAAAACAAATAGTTCCATTACCTAAACGTTGATTGGTCATACAAATTAATTTTATCCGATGAGTAGTCAGCCAGAACGAAAGGAAATACTGGGTACTGCATAAGGTCATTAAAGGATCGTCCAGCTTTTTTGTTCAGCTCAGTTAAGTACTCAAAACTGGTGATCAGTCCATCCCTCCATCTCAAATGCAAATAAGAAATAAATGTATAGCAACGTAATGCTTCTGAATCGCTACCAAATGAAGGTATTTTATTTCTGCGAAAATAAAATCCCTTTAAAAAACTTATTCAATTCTCTTCTTCCAAAGGTTGAATGATTTATATTCTAAAATACAATAACAATATGTATACGGCCAGTTTAATAACCATACTGGTAGATGACCTTATTTTTCAAAAGTATGCCCAATGTATCTTTGTTCGGTGTTTTCTTCGCTTATTATTTTTGCGTTATGTTGCAGATTATGTGCAGTAATAAAGAACTTTAAAAATTTCATTTGTGGGATAATTTGAAACTATCAGCATGCAACCAGTACGTATTATTTACGTATGATTTAAAAACACTTTTCGCCGTTGTAATGCAATTGTGTTTTCGCCGTATTTCAGTATTCGTTTGGTCTACGGTTTGGTTAAACTAAAATCCAGTTTCTTACGTAACGTTATCATGAAATTAAGAATTTAGCTCGAAATTGAAATTTATAGCCCTTTAAATACTAAAATCCGCGTTGTACTGTCTATTTAAGTTTTATCTTCTACAACCGCACGCATATTCGAGGAAATGTTGTTTTTTTAACTGATGAAGCACGGTTCCAGGAAAAAACAACAACAAAAAAACCCCACAAGTGAATCTTGATACATAAAATGACACTGTACGCCAACAAATATCAGCATGGTGCCATGTCCGTTAATATCTATATGTTTGTAAAAAGTTGCCTTCCCACGAGAAGTTACGTAGAGGATGAAATAGTAATTGACACCGCGTATAGGTAATGTCGTGTACTTAAGCTACTAAGAAAATGGTGGTACTTTGCATAATAATTTGCTCAGTAAATAACTTGCTCAGTAAACAAAACTTCCCTTTTCATCCCAAAACATGGCTTACTGTAGCTGTGTTCGCCGCTTTTCTCACACATTACAGTAGAATAGAAACATTAACTTTACCAAAACTTTTATAAAATTCAAAGCAAAGACCCAAAATTTATACCCCAAAACAAAGGTTTTTTTTGTAGACGTTACCAGCTTTATAAATTCTGTTAAACATAGACCTCGAAAGTGCCCAATGCAATTCAAACTACCGTTGATAGAACTGCTTTGCAATACATTTGAAAATCAAATTACCGGGGTAGTATCTCAATGCTATCGTGCTACTGCACCCAACGTAATTTTTACTTTGACAAAATTATTCCTATATCTACAAAGGATGTCTCGCCTGCCACAGATTTAAGTATGGTTGTTTACCAGTTCAACCGTCGGTGTGATTACAGTCACGCAGGCCGAAGGTCCTAAACTCATCAACAGAATAACTAAACCTGTGTATATAGTGTTTACACAGAAAAACTTTTGTGTTGATGGTGTTTAGCCTAAAGGACGAAGCAAAACTGTCCACAAAATTGTTAATTGCCCTTCGGCTAAAGCACAGCATCTGATGCTGAGGCATGAATGCAGTAAATTTTTTTAGCTAAAATAGACCAAAGTAATTGACAGCCAGGTGTACTTTCTATTTTTGAGCATTTGTGGCAATTCATATTCAACTACAATCACCTTCTCTTTGTAGGCTAAAGAATTTTAATATGGTCTTTAATTGTTTTAGACACCCGGTCAGAAAAAGTGGCGTACTTTCTCTATCCTCTCTTTGTTCTCATATTCTAGCGTCTTGGTCCAGACGAGTGTCAGCGAAAAAGCTTTCGACTAAAATGAACGTGATTTCAATTCCAATATTCCAAGTTTTGTACCACAAATTGTTTATTTGACAAACAAAAGCAAATGCATGTAATGTAAAAGAAAATTTGGAATTCAAATCAAAGTAAAGGCAATATGATTTGGGCTACTTAAACCCAAATTTATACCCCAATAGATGCATTCTGCAACAATAACATGCTTCGGGTTTATCTATTACTTATGATTCTTTCCGTACCAATTGCAAACCAGTTTCCGTTCAGTGTTTTATTAAACAACAAAAAACATTTCTGATACTTCAACATTTTTGCGTGGGAAAACTGTCTATTTGCTTTGTATAGCAAGGAGATCAATGTTTTTTCCCATAGCAATTACATCCTACTGTTTGACCCGTTTATATGCATTTTGCAGTCGGCCATAGTGAAGTAAAGTAAAATATTGGCAATAGGGTTCTTAGTTACGAGTTTCGTTACAGTGTGTTTAACAACAACCAGATGTTACATGCAGATCTCGTTTTACAACGCTCAGTCAATTTGAGTCACATAGGATGGCTTTCTGGTCCTGATGCTAAAAAAGTACCTCCTATAAATCAAAGGAATTGTTCAACCAGTTGAAAAAAAGGTTTATCATGCAAAAAATAACAAGTCTCTTACTTAAAAAGAATCAGTCACCCATAAACAATGAGTCAAATTACTGGGCCTTATTAAAGATAATCCAAACAAAAAGACCACAAATGGAAATAAACATCCCCACCAGTGATTGGAAATTCTGATTTTACGCTGTATTCTCCTGTACCAAGACTTAGTCCCACAGCCAGGTAGTAAAGATAACAAAGCGAATTTAGTTAATTTTAATTAAATAATGGATTAATTCAAATTTCAAAGGCCGTTTTGGTACCCTAAAGTTTAAAGTAAGGCTACGCATAAACTGTCACCAATGGACCTTAAAATTAGCGCAAGACTATAGGTAAGGTCTAACGTACCACGTATCTTCTAAACCTTCCTACAACCAATGTCAGAACACAACGTTTCGACAAGCATGGTCTTTAAAAAAATGGAATGGGAGGGCGATCACTCTCAAAGATTTAGCAAGTGTTTTACATTCAAATCGCTGACCATGACGGTCATGTTGGTCCAAACGTCACCTTTCGTCATTTGTTGAAACAGGGATCAGAAGATATCCGTTGATTTACTTCCTCTTGACTTACAGCAATATTAGGCTCCGGAATAGGAACACCAATTAAGTTAAACCAATTAACATGAAAAATAATTACAAACATTACTAAAGGTCCGGTAAACCTCTTCANAACACAACGTTTCGACAAGCATGGTCTTTAAAAAAATGGAATGGGAGGGCGATCACTCTCAAAGATTTAGCAAGTGTTTTACATTCAAATCGCTGACCATGACGGTCATGTTGGTCCAAACGTCACCTTTCGTCATTTGTTGAAACAGGGATCAGAAGATATCCGTTGATTTACTGCCTCTTGACTTACAGCAATATTAGGCTCCGGAATAGGAACACCAATTAAGTTAAACCAATTAACATGAAAAATAATTACAAACATTACTAAAGGTCCGGTAAACCTCTTCACTGGGAACAACTGGATTAACATCCTGGGTTTGAGTTTCAAATATTAGCATGCTGATGAATGTGGTCAAACAATGAATAAATGGGCGTCAGAACGTAAATTGTTGAAGACTACAAGAATACCATTTGTCACTCTCTGTAATATTATTGCGATCTAAGAATCGATCTATCGAAGTTTCTGGGCGTTCCTATCGATCATGCAACAAGACACATTCCGTCAACAGTTGATATCAATGGGCTCCCTACACAAACATACAGCAATTGTAGATAAACTTCCACATTACAGCATGGGTTTACTGCTTAAAGATACTACGATAAGGTGATCAATGAATATCATAATAAGCATCGAATAATAATCTAAAACCAAATTATTTCTATTACGAGGTTCGATTGGAGCTGGTAAGCGCATGAGAGATATTGTAGTGAAAGAAATGACTTACAAAAAATGGGAAAAGGGCCTGTAAAAATGGTATAATAACAACTGGAGGCACAAAAAATACTGTCGATCACTGGAAGCGTTTAACGTAGGATTAACCAATTTGATAACCAATAGTAGTTTTATAAAGTATTAGTGGCGATCATTGGTTTAAAAATGTCTTTTGTCAAATTGACATATAGCTATTTCGAAATGAATGCCGAAAAAACCCCGAAACTATATTAGGGAAGCATCAGTTAGCCGTAGAGCATTTCGCTGAATTTCACTGATGTTGACCAATGTTAATCGAATCCTTCGAGTCGAGTATGGTATTTGCATTAATTGGTAACAGAAGCCTTTAAATATTTTACATTTTCTGCATTTTCTTAAAGCCATACACACCCGAATACATGGCAGCATTCTGGGTTTCATAAAAAAAAACTATCGATAAAAACAATAAAGACCAAACCAACCACAATCTTTCCCTACCTTCCAGCTAACGTTGACAAGTCAACGGAATCGGTAACAAGGTTCGGCAGTTCCCTTGACATCAGTTGATCAAATACTTGATCACGGTTCTAAGTAAATGGGAAAAAGTACAATAAAAATTAAAAACAAAACTTTGCACAAAACTATTAGTTTTACCTTCAACTGGGGTTCAGGCCTCTGTTTTGGGGATAGTGGTGGGTAATGGGAGAGGGTGTAAAAATCTAACTGTCAATAGACCTGGCCGATTTAATGCCTTTGTGGAGTATTCTAAATCCAACGTAAATAAAATATAGGCATAAGCCATTTTCCAGCTCGGCATAAAATTCCATCATATGGTTTCAAACCCTTTCTCAATTCGTTGAAATATGTCATATGCAACACTCGAATTAATAAAAATATAAAAATGGTAATACGTGACTTGTATACACCAATAGAGTCCTTATTCAAAGAAATTAATTCAAATTGGCCCTTGCTTTGTTTCTTAAGAACATTGTACATTTTACAGTATAAATACAAGTCCCCGTTTGTATATATCAAAATTCTACGAGACAGCTACTTCGTACGGGGGTTGTCTCTTGTGACTTTTGGACTTTTCTGCCGAAAATATTTTAAATAGCTGCTTCATAACAATAAGACCTTCATGCTTCAAATGATTATAAGTTACACTGTACTGGTCATGATGTGTAAAACGTCTGAATTGCTACTCTTCGCATAACATTTTTATCTCCCATTCTGTAAGTTAACTTATTCAACCCTATCAGCAAGTATATACCAGTTTTCTTCAACTTCTATCTCTCCTACGGACCAAATTGTGGCAATTAGACGCAGATTACTACTCAATACCACTTTTGTAACACCTCTTTAACTTCCATATCCAGTATGATTAGCATATGCAAAAAAAAATCTGATTTTGCACCTTGCGTTGGAGAATTATTCCCCTTTTCCTCCTTTTTCTGGTGAAAACCATTAATTTATTTTCTTTCTGCTTACATCAAAGTCGATGCGGCACTCAGGAATGAAAAACTGATAAGGTGTTTAGGAGGTAATTCTTTCCAATTAGTCCCTGGATTCTGGATAGCAAGTTTATGTAAACAATGAACATGCCTGGAGCGAATCAATGAACGGGTGCAGTATAAGAAAATGTGAGCTGCAAGTTAAAAGGCCTATGACAAAGAAAACTGTAGAAGAACTCATCACATGGTGGGAAATAAAATAAGAACGGAAGATACGTTATTTATTCTCGCATTGTAACCGATATACCGCAAATGCTTCAACATAAATCCTCACCGAGTATAAGCCTTTCCAAAAGAAAAAGCAAAAACAAAATGCCTTTCGAAATACAAGCATACTTCATTACATCATTAAATCATATTGAAAAACAACCCAAAGTTTTCGCTACGTATACCAATCAGAGTTCATGGTACATTAAGAACCTTCGGTTTTTGTGTTGCTAGCGTCAAAAACAGTAATAAAATGCCCTTCCGGATTGTAAAAGATTGCTGATACTATTTTGGGCAAATTAAAAAAATTTTGTCGAGAATCATTTTCGTTGATATCTAGCACAGGTTCAATACAAAATTTTCGTGCCAAAAATTAGCCTAAAAATTACCGGGTCACAAATCTAAAATCTAAACAAAAATAATTGCATATTGTTGTGTAGTCTGTCGTGCCAAATGACTGCCTTACCTTTGAGTTTTCAAACGATAAAAGGAATGTCCTTCCTGACGTTAAGAAAATTTCGAGTGCATTGTCCTACGATAAAATAAAAACTAAAGAAAATGAGAAGATTAAGTATAAGCCAACAAAGTGAACAGAAAAAAATATATTTTAACAAGTTACAAAGTACGACGAGATGCAAGGGTTTGAAATAAAATTGTTAGTACGTTGACGTTACTACTTTCAAGTGGCAGTATAAATAGGATTTTTTTTTCGAACTGATATTCATAATATCATCGGCCTTAATCACTAACATCGACTTAAATAAAGTAGAAATTCCAAGAGATCATATAACTTTCGAAAAACAGAGGTCACTTGAGTTTCAGCAGTCACTTAATTAAGAGCTGGTATACAGAATGTTTGGGTACGCAGCGGGGGTTGGCTTTCACAGACAACCAATAACCTGCAAGGAGGTGTGAGGCGCTCCTTCCCTGCGCAGTCTTGGGGTAGACCTTGAGCAAGTCGAGCAACCCCAAAGCTCCCCTACCAGGGTAACGGTGAAGTTGAGGGCAGCAGCTCAATGGATGATGCATTAGGCGGATGAATCCCTAGATCGTGACCAACGGCTGATGCATCAGGCGGTCAGGCGGAAGATCCGACAAACAGGACAACGGCTGGGCGCATCCCCTAAATGTAGGGACTGCAGTGGTAGAAAGGACGTTGGGGGNATTAAGAGCTGGTATACAGAATGTTGAACCGGTTATAGAAAAGACCCACGGTCGCATGTGTAGGCCATATGCTTTTCAGAGCATTCAGTCTAATTACCTTACTTGATGGCTAAATATGATCCTAATTAAATGAGTCCTCAGAAGGTGAGGAAAAATCTGATTTAATGTTGCTAGCGAAGATCTGACATCTGTCGTTTTTACGAAAAATGTTAGAGATACAGTACCCCGTTAGCAATGCTTATGTAGCTTGACAAAGGCCAAGAGGAAAACTATAATAAGAAAGTTATGTGGCCTATCTTAATAATTTAGGAAATAAAGTTCTGTAAGTAGAAGTACAGTTACAATTTGGTCGCATTCCTGGGTGCAGTATATACAAACAAATGTAAAAGATCAATGGTTACTAGGTCCTTTAAATAGAACCACGAGTACATGTATGTAGGATTAGTAGACGCAGCAACTACATCTTCAAGGGTAAGTACAAGTAAAAGTAAGTGTGAACAACATTCAAGTACAATTGCAAGTACAGGTAGGTACGATTACATGGCACAGATCAATAGGTGTAGGACCGTGCCAAGTATCAAATGGAATTTAACGCAAGTTTGCAGTAAGCTCTGATATTTATCCCATATTCTTGCAATTAAAGCCTGCGGAAAAAGCTGTCTTTAAGGGAGGAGGCGGGGGTCGTGAGTTTTAACTGCCTTTTCAAAATGACAAGCGTTTTCTGTCAATAAAAAAGCTTTTTCTGTTAATAAAAACTGGCATCCAAAAATAAAATATATCTTGTTCACAGTTCATAATGCCGCACCTTCCCCGAAAAAATACAACAACAAAATAAATAAAAAACCCGTAAAATAAATTTCAGTAAGAGGCTTTTAATGATCCAATAGGTTAAGACTGAATGCAAGATTTAACTTGGGATAATTATTCCTTTACTTTCTACATGCCTACTTCGATCCTGACTTAGTTTATAGTCGGCGATAATTGACGTAGCCCTTGGATGATGTTACTGCCTTGAAACAACAATCAGCTATCGCTTTTGTTCTAAAGGTGCACGGGTCACGCATGGCTCAATGATAAACAAGGCAAGTAACGATTGGTTAGTAAAAGTATCACACTCATACACACATTTGTTCTTACTGAGTAAGTCTTTTACTTTTCACTTATCAGTGTGACTCTACGAAGTTTGTTAGTGCAATGATTTTTTCGACCTGCGCCCATTTTTATTCATTAACAGTTTTCAGTAGTACTGGTATCTTCCAGCTGAAAAAGGTAGGAAATATTTGGGTGCAGTAAGGATTTACTAATATCATGGGCAAGGGGTTACAATGTTGCAATGTGCAGCTTGCTATTCTGTTCTGAATGCTGAGCCAATGAAACACTACAATTAAAAATGACAGTTGGAATCATATAATACCAAGTAAGCAAAAGAAACGAAGTTTATCACCCGACCTAATAAACAAAATGAAAAGGCAAAAACTAGGAACAGGCAGCAGCTTTTCAAAGAAAAACAAGTCTTTACTTCATCCGTTTATTTAAATCTCTCTAGAAGTTGCTACGTGCAAAAAGTTCACAATATTGGTGAAATATTAATCAAAACGTCCATTAAAAAGCTGTAAGTTGTGTTCTACGGGTGAGAATACGACCGAAGAAACTAAAAAGATTCCACCATCAAACAACATTAAGGTCAGAATTGTACGGATGTCTGTGGAAGTCAAGATTGCTGTCCTTTCGTAAGTAAAACAAATCACGCGTATTTGCTGTAGCTCTCGATAACAGACTCGAGACACTAAAATCTCTGGTTTTCCATTATAACCAGTGGTAATAGTTCGTCAATGGACAGGCTTTCTGATTGACAAAAGTACTATTCTTCTGCAAATGACCACTTGAAGGAAGACATTGTGAAACATCTCACGGAACTAAAAACTTATGCGTCCAAAATACTATCCTCAATTGACGTTCGGAGCATGAATTACCAACTATCATTTCTCTAGTGAAATTGCTACTGAAGATATGTCAGTCAACAGGAGGAATTTATTGACCTTAAAAATGATTCCTTTGCCCGTGATCTTGTTCTAGAAGTCTCACTTAGTTTTTGGTCAAAATTTTAGATCCAGATTAGAAAAAGACAGGATTATTTGCACGTAAACATTTTTGTATCGTTTGCCACAATATACATTTGTGAATCGGGCTTTTCCGATCCGTACAAATAGAAACAAAAGCAGGAAACAGCTTCAAAATTCATGACGATATGCGACCTGCACTTCCCAAAACGTTTGGAAAGAACTGAATTCAGTTCTTTCCAAACGTTTTGGGAAGTGCAAGTCGCATATCGTCACAAATTTTCTAATTTGGAAGGTACTGAACTGGCCGACAGCAAGAAATATGATACTATACAAATTAAGGTCCACTCTGGTGCACTTTTTTGACATTTTTAATAGGATTTTGAATTTTTCGTCCCCTTCACTGTTAGAAAAGTTAAAATTACCGGTAAAACATACCTGTAATGAATACCTTCTCTTCAAAATTTCTGCAATTTCTTCATATCGCCAAGATATTGACACAACCTCCTTACCACCTAAAGCAACCTTGTTGAAACAGAAGAAGAAAGGAGAAATCACAAACGAATCATTTCGTATCGAGGGGAAGCGAAACATGACTTGAAACTAAACCTAATCATATAAGCACCTTAAAAACTGCATTAATTCTCACCAATAATAAGTCTTGCAGGCTACTGATATTGTGCTGGCCAACTAGTTAGCAAATAAATGCCCCCCCTCCAATAATAAGTCTTGCTGGGTACTGATATTGTGGTGGCCTACTAGTTAGCAAATAAATGCCCCCCCCTCCAATAAGAAGTCTTGCTGGGTGCTGATATTGTGGTGGCCTACTAGTTAGCAAATAAATCCCCCCCTCCAATAATACGTCTTGCTGGGTACTGATATTGTGGTGACCTACTAGTAAGCAAATAAATGCCCCCCTGCAATAATAAATTTTGCTGGCTACTGATATTGTGGTCGCCTACTAGTAAGCAAATAAATGCTCCCCCTGCAATAATAAATTTTGCTGGCTACTGATATTGTGGTCGCCTACTAGTTAGCAAATAAATGCCCC
>RDPX01000007.1:1901160-2007549 GCA_003991215.1 Morbakka virulenta | reverse complement strand
GTGACAGGAACCACTGGCAGAGGAAGACCAAAGAAAACATGAGAGGAAATGATAAGGATGGATCTGAAACAAAAAGGTGGCAGCAGAGACCTGGTGAAGGATAGGATAACTTGGAAGTCAATTTCAAGAAATCGTCCAACACATGCTAGCATGTAAACCGGACGTTAAACCGAATATGATGATGATGATGAAACAGCATTTTTTAGCGATTTTTAAGTATTGTACCGCTAATCGTTTAATCAAGTATGAGGCAAGTGCACTTATGACCTCTCCAGCGGGTGCCCACACAGACTTAGGATTCTTTGCTTAGCCAGAAGGATTGCATAACCTTAGCTAGGCTGGACAACACACATCTGCTTAAAAAATCATAACTGTAAACATTTATCTACGAGTCTTTAAAGCATGAAGAAAGCCATCGCACACATATCCTATTATAAGCCAGGATTTTCCGAAGCAAAATTGCATATTTCTCATGTTCTTGTAAGGGTGTTTTGCAACACACTTCAATCAGTAGGCGATTTCGAAGATTTCTTTCCTGTGTTTAGCCAATTGGGCTTTACCAAAGGGATTCACAAAAAGGAAGCTCCCATTTCCACCGAAATAAATACTCCAATTCAGTATACATCATGGTCAAGGCATAAAACGAGTCTTTAAATAAGCACAAAAGCATATCCTTGATTATAGGCGATTCCAAATGTACCTTTAGTTTTTTTTATCAGAAGATTTTTTGATTAAAGAAGCGAAAAGAAATTTTTCACTCCAATTAACGATTGATTTGATAAGCTATTCATGTCTAATCAATTACACTGTTTTATCAAAGCCGCGCTTTTACTTCGAATATGACGGGTCTTAAATTGAGTTCCATCTAGAATGAATGAAATTATTTGCTTGATGTTTATGTGTATAAAATGATAGTCAGATATAAAACCAAATGACTTGTTTTTCATCCACTGAACATTAAGCAAATAAGCATAAAAGCAAATCCATTCTCCTTTACCCGAATTTCTGGCTTAACCGAACTAATTTCACATAAATAAATTTCAACCTTCTCGCACAACCGAGGAAATACAGTACTATCACTACTACCCCTTCCTAAACATATTTCATTACCACAGCACTACAAATTATTGTCAGACAATATAAGCGAAGTCAGAACAATATCTGCACACACCATCGGACATCGTTGAGAATTACCGGCTATAGAATATTGAAAGCGACAATTTTTCATTTCACAGGAGTTACTAAATCAAAAGGAAATTTTGGTTAGTAAATATCTTATTTCTATAAGAAAATCTAGAGGTTGGCAAGTTGTCAGTAAATGGTCAAAACCTTATTCAAAAACTGTAATCGTTAATCCATAACGGATTTTCGGTTAACGTCTAATATAATGCCACGGTAGGCTTTTTCATATTTTATGTTCACATTAATTTGTTTTGCTCGGATATAAAGTCAGATTTTTCCATCCTATCGGGCTACACCAAGGTTTCCTGTTAAATTTAGGCTAAAGAAATTGGCTTTCTATCGTTTTACAAAGGCAGATTTGGACATACGCTAAAAACAATTAAAGAAATATAGCCTGTAAAAAAGTTGCAACCATTCTCCGGTTTCTACATACATTTGACTTACGTCTCTATGGAATTCCCCAAGTTTAGTTATAAATCAGCATTATAATTTGGTGGTGATGCGTGCTGAATAAGGATACCAATGTAACTGCTAGAGTAAATCTTTACTCAAATAAAAATATTTATAACTGGCCATACTGAGTCAAATATCCCTTAATTTATTCAATTTCAATGATATGACTTAATGAATATGAATATATATATCTATCTATATATCTATCTATCTATATATCTATCTATCTATCTATCTATCTATCTATCTATCTATCTATATATATATATATATAGAGAGTTACGTCTCAGAAACTCTGTGCTGCACTGATGAACCCACAAAGGGCGAAACAGTACTGTATGTAGCTTGAGTATTACGCTCCCTTACGAAAGTTTGGTTGAGCACTCTATCTGAGATGGGAACCTGTCGTTTGCGTAATGCGGAGCTCACTGCGCATGCGTAGTTTGAGCACTCTGACAGGATCCCACAATAACTTCTTAGGCTGTGCTTGCTCCGGCAACATGGCCTGAGAGTTACGTCTCAGAAACTCTGTGCTGCACTGATGAACCCACAAAGGGCGAAACAGTACTGTATGTAGCTTGAGTATATATATATATACACACACACAAATACATACAACTATGTATATGTAAACAGCCATTGGCCAGAAATCCTGGCCAATAGGTATTATGCAATGTACAACTGCACTTGAAGTTACCAAATTAAACCGTACCGTATTGTATCATTGGTTTTGAAATGGTAATAGGTTGACTTGTCACCACTTAATTCTTCTTCAAATAAATATGACAAAATACCATTTAAAGCATCCAGTGTATTGTCTATGGAAATACAGAGATCAACGAGTTAATAAAGAGATAATAGTAAATCATCTACTACTACTTTAACAAGAGAACTGCCTTACTTTTACCTTTACTTTTTCTTGTTGCTGTCCTTTTTTCAAACAAGGTTTGGTCTTAACAAAAGCGAGGAGGGACTTTAGTGGGAGCGGTTTCGAGATAATGGATTTCCTTCCTTGTGGTTTACTCTTTTCTTAATTAATGGTTTATTCCACCCACACACTCCCACCAACCCTCCCCCCCTCTCTTTTTCTTTCTCTCTCATTCTCTCCCTTCCCCCTCAAGAAACATACTCAAACTTAATAAACATTAAAATAATGGTGAAATTATTAATAAGTGATATTACTACTTCTACTACTGCTTCTTAGTATTACTTTATAGAACTTAAGCAAGTTTTGCTAGTGTTCACTAGATTCACAGAGCTTCAAATTTTCACTAAACTGCGTCGGAAAAAAAACATACAGAGAATATTGACGGCAGACATGGTTTTAAAGCTTTCTTTGGCTTGTTTGTTAAAAACTTGCGATTACTCTAAAAAGATGTGTTGATTAATTAGTTTTTAATTAAATCAAAAGTGTTTCTGTAGGTTGGGCAGGAAAAGTGGAAGATAGTTAAACTTTTTCGCTTTAAATATTGTGGCTGACGGTAAATTCGAAGGCAGACATGAATGCTAGCAGACGATTCAACGTGGAATTCAACCTTGTTTACCACTACAAACAGTTAATAGCCCAACACGAGGATATAAGAAAGAAATCGAGAATGTGTACAGGGTCGAGAGGAAGTAGAAGTAAATTAAACTGAACATTGGTCACTTACTAGCGTTTTCATTTTGTTTCAAAAAAAAGCACTGTGCTACACCCAAATGGCATCTTTGCAAACGCTTCCTGATACGACTTGGCCCTTCAGTGGGATCCAGTTGCCAAGACGTTGGATATGCATCCTTTTCAAACCAGAGTGACCTAAAATAACAAAATAATATATTAAACAATGCTACAGTTACTTCTGGAAAATATGTATGGTTTAATTATGACGGTAAACGTTGGAGCCTGTACAATATTTTACAAGATGTTCACATTTGTCCAGAAAAACAACAAATGAACGTCTTTATTCATAAGACTCAAATTACGTATATATGTATTCCATTCCATCAGGAGAATGACATCATTTTAACCAAACTATGAACGAATAAGATGGTGCTCAACCAAAGAATACGACAGTCAGTATATGGTATTAAATTCAACAGATAAACTCCAACATATCACATATGCTGAATGGCACACTCAAGTATTAAACTGTGGGAGAATACTGTGGAAGGGGATAAAGACTAAACTGAATGAGTGAGCGGTGATAAATATAAGAGATCTGAAGCACTAAATAGTACGGTGCACAAGCATGGTAGTATGAAGTATGAGATAAACATTGAAATGAAAACAATAAGGAATGGAGTAAAACGGCAAAGTCTGCCGAAAAAAAGATACGACGACCTGAGAGAAGTAACAAATAAAATAACATGGATTACACTCAACCAGACATCGACAGCAGCACGATACATACAAAGAGAAAAATAGAAACATAGTGACAGGATTTTTGGCTAAAAACAGGTACTTCTAAAATCCAGGTTTTCTGACAAGAACAATGCATTGACAACAGTTGTTTTTGCAACTTCACCGAAAGTATCCACGCCCACCATATACACTTTTTCCTCAAACAACTTTACGAACGCTTACATTTCATAACTGCTGAATTCGTTCTGGAAAACGTCCTGCAGATTGTTTGTAACTATCCAAACATGACGTCAATTTCCTTGCTAAATTTTATAGTGTAGAAAAAACGTCTTACTAAATTGTACGAAACTGTTTCAACCATTACTGGTACATGTTTTATGCTTTCTGTAAGATGACGCAATTTTATTTCAAAAAAAGCAATTGTCATTCTTTCTCCCTTTTTTCAAGTCAGGACGGCATATGGTGTCATATAATTCCTGCAGTGCATCTACATGTAACAAAGAAGTGAAATGTTCAACATCTATACGTAACTTTATTAAGTCTAAGGACTTCAATTTTAAAACAAGGCAAAGAATAGCTCACAGAGAGATTTAAGATCCTTGATCACAACGACCCCGTGATTGGGTGGTTAAGGCGTTCGACCAGAAATCAACGTCCTTTCTACAGGCGTTTCACTCAGAAATGTATTTTTACTTGCACTGCTCTTACTTTTATAAAAATTATTTGAAAATTGTGGCAATTAAAATATTCTTTCTGCTTGATGAGATGATTTTCAGGAACACTAATCTTATGAACTACTCCAGAATTTTGAATAGTAACCCGCTGCTGCATCCAAAATAGGTTTCAAATAAAAAATCACATTTTACCTAGAAAGTCTTTCCTGTTGCTGGTGAACTTCATTGTTTGTATGCTAGCCACACAGGCCGTCCATCCTTAAGCACTGGCTGATAAACTAAAGCAGTACGTGTATTAGTGTTTGATAAAATACATCTGTTAGTCGCGTTCAGCCAAACGACAAAATAGATTCTATGTTTATTGCGATTCAACCTTAACGCAAGATCCATGGCTAAACGGTGAGTTGGTTGAAAACCAAATGGTTTGCAGTTAGGTGACTTAAAGACTTTTTATAACCAGTTTTTTCCCAGTCTTGTAGACCAAGTAAGGATAGTATATGATCTCTTGTGAAAAGCAGCCAACTAAAAAAGGTGGCAAGCTGTCTTCGATATAAATTTTGTTCCCTTTATCGCCAAAAACCAGTTCTGATTAGATTCAGTGACAGAGGTGCTTTAAACAAAAATGAGCAAAATTTCAAAAGAAATTACTTACCGTTCCTGAACCAGATGATGGATAAGATTCCGCCATACTTTTTTCACCTCTACACTTTTTGAGAAAGTCCCCCGGACATACCTGAGCAACTTTTGACGCTGCCTGTCTTGCTCATCGACAAGTATTTGTGAAACTCCCAAACCATGTCCTATGATCCTCGTGCAAAGGTTGTTGTATTTTGTTTTTAACCTAACAAAAGCAAAACAGTTGGAAATCTTTTTATCTACATTCATTCATACATACATACATACATACATACATGCATACATACATGCATACATACATATATACATGCACACACAAATACATACATACACACATACTAGCCTATATTCATACAAATTATTACTAATACTCATTCAACAGGCTAACAATGATAGTGTTAAGAATTCTCATCTTATGTGGTATTCGTTGCTGACGATATCAGCATGCTTTTGTATGCTTAACATTAATATTTCAAAGGTTAGGCCATGAGATTGTTTTATTAAGATTTTTCTCTCGTTCTTGGGCTTGGGGTGGAGGTGTGCCAAAATTTAAAGAAGGCAATCCCAAGAAAAAAATGTAACAACGGCAATCTTGCTCTCCCCCTTCCACCCCGACGTAAAGTCCTGTAAATGCACCTTTCAAATCCTTCCTTTTGTCTTTCTCTTTCACGTTGTCTTCTAGTAATCTTGATCTGATGGAGAGAAGTATGACTATTAGTGAAGGCTCGAAAATTTCTAACATCTACTAACTGTACTTCAAATATGCTTGCGAACAGCGACGGTCAGTAACAAACAGCAGAAATTTCCACTTAAATCGCTTTTCTTAAAATTTCATTTCATTTTACAATGTTAATAAAATTTTTATCAATGAAAACTTATAACTGTTGTCCCTTACTACTCCATCTCTAAAAGAAATACAAGTTTTTTAATGCACCACTTTGTGCCATATTTTATACCACAAAGGTAGAAAAAAATCAAAATTACTCACTTAATTAACTCTCTCTATGTGATATTACTTGATGACGTTTGAATCTCTACTAAAAAACTGTATCATTTCTAGTTTCTCTTATTTCAAAGTTGACAATCTTGAGGATATTTTTATTTCTATACTTCCAATATTCCTATTGTGGGAGTACGTACTTTCTCGTCAAAGCGATTTTCTCCAAGTACATGAGCACATGGATACATGTTAATGAGTACAAAGAACCGTTTCTGAGGGGCAAAGGTGAAGTAAACCAAAATCTGAAAATGCACGGCATTTAGTCTTCCCGTAGACCAGAAAATTCACTAATGACAGCTGGCGAATTAAGTGCTGATAAAGCAAATGTAAAATAGAGAGAAATCGCGCTTAAATTGCTTTCATTTCAATACAAACAGTATAAAAGTGCATCTAAAAACATTTTACAACCCAACGCATTTTACAATACTGTACAATACTGAACATCATCGATTCAGATTCTGCTCTGCGCTAGGGGCTGTGATGATGATCCCCTCAAAATAGATATTATCGTTTCAAAATCATTTTCCCCATTTAGTGGGTTTGCAGGAATCTATCTATCTATTTATACATCCATCCATCCATCTATCTATCCATCTATCTATCTATCTATCTATCTATCTATCTATCTATCTATCTATCTATCTATCTATCTATCTATCTATCTATCTATCTATCTAACTATCTATCTATCTAACTATCTATCTATCTATCTATCTATCTATCTATCTATCTATCTATCTATCTATATTTATATATATATGCCAAAAAGTAAGTAGGCGATGGCAGATATATAACATTGGGGAGGGAGGTAAAATGAATGGCTTTATGAAACTCCTACTAAGATATGAAATTCATAGTAATTCAGTTTTAGATTCTGTTATTACCATGGCTTCATTATCCCTGCGATGGTTAAAACGATTATTGCGATCACTACACTCATTACTATTAATGTTAACATACTCCGTAGCGTCTTTCTTTACAACTGTTTCATCACAACCATGCTCGTATGATTCTTACAATGTAGAACAAACTTCTGGTAATATATATATATATATAATATTTTGCAGCTTTACAATTAGCGAAAGAAACGCTAAACTTTAAGTAAGTACCACATTTTGCCTATCTGTTTTGTTTTAAATCTAAATTAATAAATAAATATATATTATATACATATATGTATTATATACACACATATTGTACAAACATACATATTAAATAGCGGCATCTCACCTACAGCATGTCCAAAACCTGCTATGTACGGGCAAAGAGCAGTTTAATGCACCTACAGTAAGTTAATACATGTACTCTGGAATCATAAAATCCTTTCACCTGCATCTTATAACTGCTATTTTTGTGTCACTGAATCGACTTCTTTATTTTGTAAATTCTTTACAAAGAAAAACAAATTAAGTTTTATGGGACCAAAAGGCCTTTACCTCGTGCATCTCTTGCCATAATTGTTGCTCTGATGTTTCGATTAAATCAATTTTACATGACTTTAGCAACAGTTTTGCCTCTTTTAGAATATCATTTTGGTGCGAATATGTCTTTGATTTCGGGATTGCAAGAGCATTGTGGATACACATCAGAAGCCTGTCGCGATTCTGTCAAATTTCAAAAAGAAAAAACAAGCGCATTAGTACATGGGTGCTGCAGGTATTTCCCGTCAATCCTTAAGAAGAGATATAAAAAAATTGCTATATTTGCAACAAATACACAAATACAAAACACTATCTAATTTTGTAACGCTAATAAAATGATATATCTTTCAAGAAAATAAACAGTCACTCGCACAAAATAAATGCGGTATAGAAAAATGTGTATACCCTGTACACTTATGAAAAGGTAAACATTTCCTGGGTTCTAAATACTGAAAAGTTAGCAACATGAGATTTATGATTCTAATACATCATGTAGAGCAAAACAGGTCTGTAAACGCAATTTGTCTGGGCATGCGCGAATGTAGTTTCTATGTCTATGCATTCAGTAAAGACTTAAACCTCAAAAGCTTATGCGTAGCTTTTTTCATACATTACATTACCTTGGCTCCAAGACTAGCATGAAGAAGTCCGTGTATTATGTTTTTCGCTTCTTTTCGTGAAAGTATTTCACTAAGAGTGGCTAACCGGACATCGTTATTGTTCAACGGTGATAAAAGATATGCTACCAAACGGTTCGTCTGAAAAACAAAATCAATGTTTAAGAAAAATCAGAAAATGAACTTTACTATATCTGTGAACAAACAAGAGTAAAACGCACCAGAATCATGAGTTCTACTGTCTAAAGATACCATAATGTAACTGTCTCTTAACGATGCCTGTGTGCGGGGTGCGAATATACTGTTGCCTGATACTGTATGAAACACTCGGTGGCTGTGTTAGAGGCTGCTTCGCCCTTATACCTAACGACTACAAAAGCTACCATGTGAAAGCAACTAAAGTAACTGACTGCAAGACGTTCTAATGCAATGGGCTTTTATCTTGCAGCAAATGGTATGNCTATCTATCTATCTATCTATCTATCTATCTATCTATCTATCTATCTATCTATATTTATATATATATGCCAAAAAGTAAGTAGGCAATGGCAGACATATAACATTGGGGAGGGAGGTAAAATGAATGGCTTTATGAAACTCCTACTAAGATATGAAATTCATAGTAATTCAGTTTTGGATTCTGTTATTACCATGGCTTCATTATCCCTGCGATGGTTAAAACGATTATTGAGATCACTATACTCATTACTATTAATGTTAACATACTCCGTAGCGTCTCTCTTTACAACTGTTTCATCACAACCATGCTCGTAGGATTCTTACAATGTAGAACAAACTTCTGGTAATATATATATATATATATATAATATTTTGCAGCTTTATAATTAGCGAAAGAAACGCTAAACTTTAAGTAAGTACCACATTTTGCCTATCTGTTTTGTTTTAAATCTAAATTAATAAATAAATATATATTATATACATATATGTATTATATACACACATATTGTACAAACATACATATTAAATAGCGGCATCTCACCTACAGCATGTCCAAAACCTGCTATGTACGGGCAAAGAGCAGTTTAATGCACCTACAGTAAGTTAATACATGTACTCTGGAATCATAAAATCCTTTCACCTGCATCTTATAACTGCTATTTTTGTGTCACTGAATCGACTTCTTTATTTTGTAAATTCTTTACAAAGAAAAACAAATTAAGTTTTATGGGACCAAAAGGCCTTTACCTCGTGCATCTCTTGCCATAATTGTTGCTCTGATGTTTCGATTAAATCAATTTTACATGACTTTAGCAACAGTTTTGCCTCTTTTAGAATATCATTTTGGTGCGAATATGTCTTTGATTTCGGGATTGCAAGAGCATTGTGGATACACATCAGAAGCCTGTCGCGATTCTGTCAAATTTCAAAAAGAAAAAACAAGCGCATTAGTACATGGGTGCTGCAGGTATTTCCCGTCAATCCTTAAGAAGAGATATAAAAAAATTGCTATATTTGCAACAAATACACAAATACAAAACACTATCTAATTTTGTAACGCTAATAAAATGATATATCTTTCAAGAAAATAAACAGTCACTCGCACAAAATAAATGCGGTATAGAAAAATGTGTATACCCTGTACACTTATGAAAAGGTAAACATTTCCTGGGTTCTAAATACTGAAAAGTCAGCAACATGAGATTTATGATTCTAATACATCATGTAGAGCAAAACAGGTCTGTAAACGCAATTTGTCTGGGCATGCGCGAATGTAGTTTCTATGTCTATGCATTCAGTAAAGACTTAAACCTCAAAAGCTTATGCGTAGCTTTTTTCATACATTACATTACCTTGGCTCCAAGACTAGCATGAAGAAGTCCGTGTATTATGTTTTTCGCTTCTTTTCGTGAAAGTATTTCACTAAGAGTGGCTAACCGGACATCGTTATTGTTCAACGGTGATAAAAGATATGCTACCAAACGGTTCGTCTGAAAAACAAAATCAATGTTTAAGAAAAATCAGAAAATGAACTTTACTATATCTGTGAACAAACAAGAGTAAAACGCACCAGAATCATGAGTTCTACTGTCTAAAGATACCATAATGTAACTGTCTCTTAACGATGCCTGTGTGCGGGGTGCGAATATACTGTTGCCTGATACTGTATGAAACACTCGGTGGCTGTGTTAGAGGCTGCTTCGCCCTTATACCTAACGACTACAAAAGCTACCATGTGAAAGCAACTAAAGTAACTGACTGCAAGACGTTCTAATGCAATGGGCTTTTATCTTGCAGCAAATGGTATGTACAAAAACCCGTACGAGTGGCAGAAAACAGGCATACAACCGTAATTAATAAGAGGCTTCAGTATCAACACTAGCAGAAACATACAGGGAACTGGGCCTGCACTAATACGAAAACACTAAAGCAAAGAGGGGCACAAGGTAACTATTTTTGCACTGTGTCCATTCTCTGCAAGTTTACAAAAACATTCTGCAGCTGACTAAAAATGTCCACACATAAATAGAATTGAAAAAAAATCAACTAAAACATAACGATTACCATGGAAAACACACGATTGAAAATATTTAGCAAAAACCAGCATCCACTTTAAAGTTCCAGCTTATGATACACTCAAAATACATATCAAACTTGTGATACCTACCCAGCACGTGTTTCAAACGTTAACACATACAAAAATATGAAGGACAAAACATATATTTTTTGTTTTCATGGGTTCAAAGATGAATACCAACTGCCGTCAAAATCCAAAGTAGTGCAGCCACAACCTAAGCACAATATTAGTACATAGAATATTGACCACATACCTGCCCAAAGACATCTTCCTTAGTAGCCTTTAAAAGTGAAGTCCAGCTTGACACTGGAGCAGACTGATCCTGGAAGAAAAAAAAATTATTTAAAGTAAAAAGGCAATATTACATGGATTTATCCCTTAAAGAGTGACAGTTGATTATCATGTATGACCAGTCAGGTAAAATAACAGTAAAAATCAATACTGTAGCTATAAAAAACCAATGGTCAGAACACCAAGTTTGACGTTCACCGTTGCTGTCTGTCACTATCGCGGGAATATTATTCAGTTGTCTGATGCAATTGGAAATTCGAAGTGCAAAATAAGCTTTTATAAATCTAGTAACCACAGGAAGTCGCAAAAACAAAACATATCACGAAAACTAATATAATCCTTTGACAACTGTACCAGAAAACCAGATGCCCAGGCTACCTGTCTGCGAGTAAACACAATTCATCTTCTTAATACCAAGCAGTGGTATACAAATTATTTAAAAAATTCAACCCACCGAAAAAATAATTTTTGAAGTCTGTTACCAATCAAAGTTTATAAAGCATAATTGTAAACAATTGACAATAGCCTGAGAACAGTTCACTTAGAAATGCACATCCAGGGAGGGTATAGATACCTCTTTCCCTTTTGTGTACCGCCATTTCAGCGTGTTGGTTTTTCACTGCACGCATTTACCCTAACTTCATACGCAAATACCTTTCTTTCCTAACAGTTGCCGAAGTACAATGCAAATTCCTAAAAACTTAGAACGTAGTTAAACATAACGTATATTCAAAGCACCTTCGAACATAACATCGAAAGAGAATTGTCATACTTACAAGGCAAAGCGAGACTGCATCTAAAAAGAAAGAAAGAACACCTTGACGAAAGACTTTATCCCCGTTTCTATGCAGTTCTGCTTTAAAATCCACTTCGTCAAGATCTCCTGACACAGGTGGAGTAGTCAAATCTCTTAAAACATGACCATAGAGGCAATTTTCCGAAACACGGCCTCGTTTGGAAAACAAGTAAACGAGATTAACTGCTTCATTGCAAATATACTGAAAGCGTTCTTGGATTTCTGCTGGTGTAGCAATAGTCGGTTGCACAATTGACGCACGTATTCTCTGAAAGAGAGCTTTTGCAACAGAGGATGACCTCCTCTGAGTTGATAATAACTGGCTTGGAGTATCAACTGACTCTAGTGCTGACGATATAAATCTGTAAATAGATAGGTATAACAATAAAAGAAATGAATTACTGCAAACCAATCAAAATCAACAAGTATGCTGCTAACAGTACCAAAGAATACAATAACCTCTTTTTACCACATCCCTGTTTTACATGCTTTTAAACTATAATAAACACAATCATTATACGAGTCCAAAAAAAAACTTTCAAAAAACCCCAGATATCAATATGACAAAAGATATTGTTAAGCAACAATGTTAAACTCACATATCAGTAAGCTATTTATTAATTTTATTAGGTCATAAAATGCTAATAGGCATTGAAGGTTATTGAAGGTTATTGAAGGTTGACCTGAAGTATGGGGGAATCAATATTACATTTTCATATCTTTCAATAGGGGCTGGCGTATATTGGAGTCTTTTATTACCTCCGCCAAGGAGGTTATGCTTTCGTTTTGTTTGTTGGTCTGTTTGTGTGCAAAATAACTTATAACAAAGTTATGAACAGATTTGTATGAAATTTTTAGGAAATGTTGATAGTAGGAAAAGGAAGTACTGATTAAATTCTGGTGATCATCGGGTTTGGTCTAGAATTTATTTGAGTTTGTGCAGGATTGCACAGTTTGTGTATAGCAAACCAACAGACCTTTGTGGACGTAAAAGAAAAGTNTCTTTTATTACCTCCGCCAAGGAGGTTATGCTTTCGTTTTGTTTGTTGGTCTGTTTGTGTGCAAAATAACTTATAACAAAGTTATGAACAGATTTGTATGAAATTTTTAGGAAATGTTGATAGTAGGAAAAGGAAGTACTGATTAAATTCTGGTGATCATCGGGTTTGGTCTAGAATTTATTTGAGTTTGTGCAGGATTGCACAGTTTGTGTATAGCAACGCTGCAAACCAACAGACCTTTGTGGACGTAAAAGAAAACACAATGCTTCGCAACCATGTGAACTGTGGCTTAGTGGGTTACGGCGTCTGTCCAGTAAATGGGAACTCCCCGTTTCGAAGCTGAGCAGTACTATGCATTTTTTTCATAAGATGTTTCTGTGTTTTATAAACTACTATCTGAAGAAGCACTAGATTTCGATTTACCAAATATTGTAGCCGCTTGGCCGAGGTCTGCAGTCTCTGCGTGCTTACGTAGTTACAATATTTGCTCTACGAATTAAACGTTTCAAAATAAAAGTCCATAGTGAGGTAAGGGTGAGGGTGGTACAGAAAAAACTGTTCGTGTAGCATTTTTCAGTAAAAGCGCGCAATATATTCTTTTTAAAGACTGGGATCACTCTTCAGCAACGTTAGGTCAAAATGTACTTTAAAAAATAACAATTGAAATTGAAAATAAGAATAATTAATTCAATTTACAGTCGAATGCAATGCTCATAATGCAAAGATTATTTATATAAGTATAAAAAGGAAGGAAATTGCACACAATATTACATACGTTTGGAAGAAAGATGGCAAATGACGTCTGTTTGAAGAATTTCTTTATGTTGTACTGATCAGGGAAGGAAAAAACGGGGAGGAAAGACAGTCCCTCAAACCAGCGACTCGGGGTTTAAACCTAACAGAGTAAAACTTTCTATGGCAATGGACAACATCGGGTGTCAATAAAATGCTGTTGGGTGAGAGTCTGAGGCACTAGGAAAATCGGAAAAGAAGAGTACAGGTTCAGAACATAGTCTTAAATCAAAGCACGTATAGAAAATTTACGATCTTTTAAAAAATGGTACTAATGCATGACGCTTTAATCCTCCTTTGGATTTGGTTTGATCTAAAAGTACAAACAATCGAAGTAGTATTTGTCGGGGGTGGAATAAACACTAATATGGTATAGCCGTAAGTGTAAATGTAGAGACTGTTAAGGGTGATAGTGAAAGTGACGAATGGGCTAACTATTGAGTTATCAGGATGGATTATGATGAGTACGGGAAGTTCTGTGAGTGTTATATTACACTCAGGTCTTGAATAATACAGCGGATGGAGTGGAAATTTACTGTACGTATTACGAACCACAGGAAGGAATAAACTGAAGGACTAGAAACCTTAGAAAAAATCCAAATGATGAGAGCCACTCTTTGAATAGTGGTACAAGCAACATTTTTAGAAAGAATGGAAAGAAAAACACAGTTACAATTCTTACTCATTTTCAATCACTGCCGTGGTCCTGATAAGTGACCATATGGTTCACAAAAACTGTATTTCACCCCCCCCCCCCTGACCTCAAACAACTATAAATCGTAGAAAAATGGCATTTACTTGACACATGCAAAGGGGAAAGGACATAATCAGACAGATAGATAGATAGATAGATAGATAGATAGATAGGTAGATAGATAGATAGATAGATAGATAGATAGATAGATAGATAGAGAGAGAGAGAGAGAGAGAGAGAGACAGAGAGACAGAGAGAGACAGAGAGACCGAAAATTTGATATAGCGACAACATCAAAGAGATTTCTGGTGGAACAAGTATGGTTTAAGTGTACAGAATGGCGCATGATAGAAGAAAAAGGAAAGCCACGGCGGTTTATTTTGGATCTTCCATTAGATGATGATGATGACAGCAGATTTTCAACAGTTTCCAACTATGACGGCCTGTCTCCACTGCAAGTTTCACTATATATTCATTTCTTTTTCTTGATGTAATGCTTAACACGTCGTCGTCGTCGTCGTCGTAGTCTGTAGATCGTTATCGACCTTTAGTGACCTCTCTGACCAGTTTTCGCCACTTTTCGCGATCCTGACATGCGTTGTTAAGTTCTGTAATGCTTAACACACGTCACTCAAAATCATGAATGAATCAAAAGTTACGAAATAAATTAATTCGCGTTGGAATGCTATAACTCAAAATGAAATTTTCTTAAGGTGAACTAACCAAATGTAATGAAGGAGCAGGGCTAAATACGGGCGAGGGGCTGGAAAAAATCTAAACTACGGCCGGACAATTATTCGAATGTTAAATTGAAGCTATAAATGCGGTGACGATAAAAAACACTGGTTTCAATGTAGTCTTAATTGTGCTACATCATCATCACTTGTTTTAGTATAAAATACCGTTCGAAAAAAGTTCGAAGTGCTTTCTTTGAGGATCGTACCCTTTTTTTCCTAGTCGTGTGTAGGAAACGTATAAATCCGTTGTTCTAAATATATTGAGGGCAACTTGGATCAAGTAATATTGCATGAATCTGGCAGCTCGAACAAAGTAATCATTGCGCTCCCCTGTTAAAATGTAAAAAAAAAAATAGAAAAAATATCTCAATTAACAACAAATCTTAAAAATATATTTTCAAATATGTAAAACCAATACATTTTGTCCACACATTCCACCTTTTAAGAGCCAACTGTTTTTATGTTAGTTGATTACAAATGAGACTCTTAACATCTCAAAACTAAAAAGTATACAACTATACAAAATGTCTACGCTTATATGGCATATTTCTATACTTACATACCATATTTATAGATATAGATATATATATTAAGATAATGCAAACAAGTAAAACTACGTAATATTTGTAACTTTAAGTTTCTTCTCTTGAACATTCATCAGTCAAATTTACTGCTGGTTGTTGAAATGAATAAATGAATTTATAGGACGTATTCTGAGAGCACAACAATTGTGGTTCTAATAATTGTAACAGATTAGAAAACGTGGTATTATAATACACACACACACACACACACACACACACACACACACAGATATATATTTTTATTTATTTATTTATTTATTTATATGTGTGTGTTAAATAGCACACGGATTAAAAAAAGATTAATGAAGACGTTTTTAATAAAGGAGGTTTAGAAAATATACTGATCGGGGCAATCGGAAAAAGGCAACTAGAATTTGCGGGTCACGTGTGCAGTCCCAGGACTATTGAATTTTTATGTCTGACTGGTAAGACTGAGGAAAATAGAGGTAGAAAAGACCAGGAATAACAGATTAACAGTTTAAACAAGCTGACAACCAAAGGAACCTTAATAAACGAGGTATTTACAAAAATAGCAGTGTATCAAAGGTCTGCTGTCTGCTCCAGACAAGGTACTAAGTGATGATGAAGATGACATAAGATTTATAATACATAATATATATATATATATATACTCAATCTGCAGACAGTACTGTTTCGCCCTTTTTGGGCTCATCAGTGCAGCACAGAGCTTCTGAGAAATAACTCTCTGGCCATGTTGCCGGAGCAAACACAGGTTAAAGAGTTATTGTGGGATCCTGCCAGAGTGTTCAAACTACGCATATATATATATATATATATATAGGAATTTCCTATAACAGCTTTTCCTCCACTTTTGACGAAGTTTCCTTCAGCGTCCTCCATAGACTCTTATTTCTATCCTATTGTTCTCTTTTACATGCAAATCTTCCACAACTATTCACTCGACCTCCCCAACTCTCTATAATTCGCACCGACGTCTTCTACATTAACACCTGCTCTTAACAAAAATTTGTTCCTAAGCCTGTTCTTCACAGCCAAAACTTATCATTATCTAATCTGAAACCAAGATCTACCATCAACCATATACTTGACAGTGTTTAAGAATTTCCAGTGCAGGTTTTCATTTTTCAGCCTCCCCTTTCTCTACCCCATCTTTCAAGTCGTATTCCATTTTGATTCTTCCTTTCAGCTAAGGTCTTACCCAGTTCCTTCGAAATTCATACCTCACCTGCTTTTACATAGCAGCACTGACTGATCTTCTCTGGTGTCACTCAATCAGTGCCACTGTTAAGTATTCTTCCGTTATCCTTTCTCCTCAGGTATAACAAGTCACCGTAGCAACTCATATGAAGGACTCCAAGCGTAGTCACATTTTTCCTAGGATTAATTTCCACTGTTTGTAGCTAATTCTGCGTCCAAAGTAAGATACCTTCAATATAGTTTAACGTATGTATTGCCTACACATTTATTGGGATGATCAGGTGTGCTACATATAATCATGGCATAATAACCTGTTTCACTCTCATACGATATTTGTTTCTAACGTTTTCCTTCATCTCCTTTAACTAAATATCTGAAATGTCAAGGCTTTTAGGTATTTGTACCCTTCGTCATCCATCTGGAACGTCAGTTGCCTCTTTAATAAATACTTCTTTAATGACGCTTATTACTGCCCTTCTGTCCAGACCAGACATCAGCTCGACATTTCCGCAGGCCTGCCTTTGACCCCTGGTTCTTAACCCGCTCGTTAATCCTTTCCTTCTAGATGCCAAAGTCATCGAAAGCGTTCCTATACATAAACTTTTTAGTAGCCTTCCAATCTAATTAACTTTTGAGGTCAATGACAACGTAGGTTAATCAATGTTACCAATTGTCTATAACTTATAACGCTAAAACGATAATAATAAACATTTAATTTAACACACTGTTGACAATAAGTACAGGATCGTAATAATATGATAAACAAACACCTTTCTTTTCTTGTTCCTCGTATTCCATTCTTTCCAGTACGAGATTCAGATCTTTATACATTTGGAAGTAAAGAGTTTGGCATGTACTAAAATGAAAATGGAAATGGCTATTTAACTTTGAAAACCTAAGCTAGTATTTACTACTAACAAATAAATCTCCCATTTTCGCAAGGCGATACTAAAAAATCCGAGACGAATTCAAAAATCAAAAATGAAAATGAAATGTCGAATTAAAATTAAGTACATAAATCCAGAAATCATGTGCTTCAATCTGCTAAACAGCAGTCACACCTGACTAAACTGAAAGTCTAAAGGTATTTATGTCTTCCTATTACGTTTTATAAAGTCCTTTGTGCATAAATCCTACACATATCCCATGATTTAAAATTTACCACAACTCAAACATTTTTCTCACTTCAGCAGCACTTGACCACGATAGACGTGATTTTGAACAAACATAAAAGTAATGAAAATAATTCGCAGTACAAAACGTGATTATCGCAATAAAATTTAGAGTTCTATTTGGTTGACGGCTTTTTTACTCCCATTCGTCTGCAGCAAGTAAATAAACCGATGTTATAAATTGAGCGGTACATTATGAATAACAAAAACGAAGAAGCAGCCTTTCTAAACCCCCTTCGATTGTTTTTTCACAGCCAATCACTGAGAGAGCCAGGTTGTAAAAAATCGATCCTTTTTCGTGCATTCAGATTCTGGCTGCTGTAATCCAAACAACCACATTTTCATTCTTCTTTTTCTCCTTCTTCTCCCACTGCTACTTGTAATCCTTCACCTTCCTGCTTGTGGGATTAGAATGCTTTTTAGTACGTTCCACAAAATTGACAAAGACTATATTTTTCTTTAACCATAAACAAATACCCTGTTGCTCAGCTATAGGTTTTTACATATAAGCTTTGACGACACAATACTTGTTAAGGCTGAATCTTTTTGGATTGTTTAATAGAACTAAACTGCAATTTTTACAGACCGGTCGAGTTACATAGCCGCTTTTGATGCTGCATTTGAGTGCAAGAGTACACAGTTGCAGCCATCGACAGCAGTATTCGTTTCTTTTGTGAAAAAGGAAACTTTAGATTAAAGTAATTGTTACGTCACCATCGGTCTTATTCTGAAACTTTCTTGTTGTTATTGTTGTCTTTGTTGCTCTATTTGATTCCACAAACTTAAATTCCTTGCTATTCGTATGGCATTTCTTTGAATAGTAAAGAAAGAGACCAGATCAAAAGGACCTGGCAATTAATGTTTCTAATTTATACTAAAGTGGTCTGGGTTCCAATCTCGGTAATGAAACTTTTTTTTTATTGTGTCTCATTAAAACTCATTTTTCCAATGGTAAAATAAGATTGATATCTTTCCTTCATTATCGACTTTCTACATTATATTGCAAAGTCTAGAAACTACACACAATCTGGAAACAATGACGACGAGGCTTTTGTATGTTCTAGTATTCGGTTTTTTAACAACGATTGTCCAAATTGTCCATATTTTTCGTTCTGCTTTTTCAGTCAGTCAGTTCCTCAGAGAAGAGGTCTATATTTTCATAAATTCACGGCATTGGCAATTTTCCTTATCATATCGCGATGACATAAGGATTCTGCCACAAACAGGCTTTTGTGGATTGTATAAAGTGAATGTAAAAACTACATATTCTCGTTAGGCATATTTAGTTCAGAGTTTATTTCATTCTTGTAGCATATGTTGACATCTATCGTCTGTGTTCATCAGCAAAAAGCTCCCCCGCGTGAAGTTCGCCCTAGTAGAACAGTTGTCACAAAATAACTTACCCATGATTAGCTTTTAAAAGCAAAAAATGAAGGTCACAATAATTTTAAAACAATGATTGTGTATGGTGTATATTTGAGAAAACAGGTCAATAAAAAAAGGTGAATAAAAATGATGAATTATCAATAAAGAGTAAGGTTAAACAATAAACAACTGATAATACATGGCGCAACGGGATGGTTTACGGTTAATAGTTATCTGACATCTGTCAAAACTTTACAATTTTTGCCTATCCGAGTCCTGTTTACCATCTTTCTAATGTTGTCTGAATTTAAAGACTGGGGGTTGTCAATCTAATACTGGCAAATACTGACTTCCCGAGTCTTCTTTCTGTCATCTTTAAAGTTTTTGAACGTCTTAACAAATTAGTGGAATTAGTGCAGTATCTTTGTGTTGATGTTCAGTACAGAAGTATAGAGGCTCTAGTTCCACTGTTAAGCTATTGAAAGTAATTATGGAGTATATTTATAAGTTTATGGAGAAGTCTGGTAAATGACGCCCTATAGCTCTGAATATTTCCAAAAACATTTGATACGTGCGGCAATTTGGTTTGGTTAATAAACTTTCTGGTATTGATGGAAGGGTCTCTTGGACCAAACTTTTCCTTCTGTTTCTTTTTCAGTTCCATATACTTAGTGCCCTTACGCCGGGTATGTTTCTTACTTATTCAAAAAATATTAAAAACTGCCATATATGGTTTACTTTTAAAGCAAAATAGAAGTGAATAATTGTTCGGTTACAGACGTCATGCAAATGCAAAAGTCCAGGTAAATACCATAGCGCGATTTGATAAAAAGGGTTTTAGTAGAAAAAATGCACTCTATCCGAAAATGATTGTCATCATTGTGAAGACTGGCAATGTTTGGCATACGGGGAGTATTAAGAGTTTCCCCGTATTAAGATATCGAATCAATTTTATGGATATTTTACTTTATCTAATCTGAAGATAAGGCACTTCACCGCACCAATTATCTTTCACCTAATAACAAAAACCCTATAAGCTACAAGATGAACAAATGTAGCCACGGTGGACTAATGTATACCAGCAACGGTGAGCATTGGTCACAGCAGTAAATGTCACGTCTTGATGCAAGTATAAAAGAAAGATATATAACTAGGCTACGTACAACAGAAAAATAATTTGTTGAAAGAGGAGCTAGAATCGGTCGGCAGCCCTGATGGTGTTGAATTTGATCATTTAAGAAACATGAGCTGTAGTTTGATATAAGGCAATCGTGTCGTTCATACTCTCATGATGCCAGACTAAAAGATTAATTTGGTTGTGGACAGAAAATGTCTTTACTTAATGTTTCAATCAAGTATATCCTAATGGCGAAATGGTATACGAGAAAACTTAAACACTAAATGACTTACACTCTGGGTTGAAATTGAATACAGGTAACTTCCTATGGCAATTAAAACAATTATAAGCATTGAGTTGACTGTTTGCTACTGTAATCCGGAAATAAACAAGCCAACGTTAAAAAAAAGTCATGTTAAATAAAAAATAGATGTGAAAAAGTGCACATTTGGCAGTCCTAACTGTACACAACATTCTGGGAATTCTTATCAGGATGCCTATTTTGGCAGCTTCTTTCTCTCATCTGATTTATCAGGGGCAAGCTTTATTTTCATGTATTATGGTGACCACAAACAATATTTCAAGCAAGGAATACTCAACCCAAGTAACTGGACAGCCAATAGGAAAGTAAAACATCAGAGTAAAATTATGAAAATAAACATGAGATATTTTGTACAATGAGAGATAGTGAACCACGCATTGATATGTATTTCTAAATAGAATTAAAATAAAAACTTACCAGCATGCTTTCTTAACAATCCAAGTTCCTAAACAAAGCAGATCTTCAAATACCTCTTCCTTCCAGACTGCCCTAAAATTATTAAAAAAACCCTGATATATATATTCAAATACCAAAACGGGTATTACAAAAAATATCCTTCCTTCGATTTTCAATAAAAAGAGCTAGTACCATCAATTTTTGTGACAAGCAAATATACCTTTAAATTATTTGAATTTTATGGTTCAACTAAAGTTCAGTATTCCGAGAATATACAAAAAATGGGTACGCCTTGCCTTCTGTTTAAAACGATTAAAGATAGTCGTACCATTTCCGAGTCGTACCATTTCCGAGTCTATCTTAAAAAAAAAAGCCCAATGCTATTTCTTCTTCTGTTAACTCCACCCACCACACCTAGCTAATCAAACACCTTAAAACTGATCATCCTGTTTCCCTTTCTTTCATAAATATCTATCTATCTATCTATCTTGCTTTCCATCTATCTTTCTATCCATCCATCTATCTATCTTTCTATCCATCCATCTATCTATCTATCCATCTATCTATCTATCTATCTATCTATCTATCTATCTATCTATCTATCTATCTATCTATCTATCTATCTATCTATCTATCTATCTATCTTTCTATCTTTCTATCTATCTATCCATCCATCTATCGATCTATCTATCCATCCATGCAGAACAATGAAACAAGGAACAATATTTATGAAGTACTGTTAACATCCAATGATCCAACATAAAGAAAAAAACATACAGCGCCCGCTTTCAAAAACGATTCGGTACCTACATGATATCTTTCAATAACGCATAAATCAAAAATGAAACAAAGGTTTCTAATTACGGAAAATAAAGGAGTTAAACATGTCACAAAAGTGAACGGAGAACACACAAACGATTGACCTTACAAGAAAGTCACAAAAAAATGCGCCTAATATTTAAAGGGAAAAATTGAAATCGCCCTTTGCAATGAATATAACATAGTAAACAAGAGAAACGAACCTATTTTAAAAGTGTCAACATATTAACAAATGCTCCTTTTTTGAGCAACGATACAAAGACAGACCTCCGTCAATGACGTCAACTATGTTATTCCATTGCTGAACTAATTAAAAACCGTTTGTACCGAATATACTTTTCTAAAATGAGATTGAGTATAATTAAAATTATCTTTTTTTCTCCATGGGGTCCCTTTGTATTATATTTTATTACGCTATATTATATTATATTATATTATATTATATTATATTATATTATATTATATTATATTATATTATATTATAATACATTACATTATATTATATGATATGATATGATATGATATGATATGATATGATATGATATGATATGATATTATATTATATTATATTATATTATATTATATTATATTATATTATATTATATTATATTATATTATATTATATTATATTATATTACTGACGTCAAAGACAGGAGGCAGAAGAGTCAAAAACAGTCAGGCATACCGAATGTATCAAAGCGAAATATTTTGTTGCTTAACAAAGATCAGGCTTTCGGTATTAAATATTACTTAGCAACTATTCCTTACCGTGCAGAGAACATTTTTGAAAATGGCTATTATTCTCTATTGTGTACAAAATAGGGTGTTCTCTATTGGTTAAATTACGTTTAAACCGGCAAACGTATTTTTAGGCCCTCGAATATACTTCCAACACTATATTCTATGTATACTGATGTATAGGTGTTCTTATCAATACATTTACGGTACAAATTTTGGTTCATATATTTAATTATCAATTATTTCAAATACACCTTTATTCTACATTAATTTCAAACTACCAATACAACTTTACCTGAAAGAAAAACTCTCTGCTGCCACAAGGTTCCTTAGTGCATTAATAAATACTGTAGGAAATCCATAATCAAATGCAACAATTGGCAAGTTTTCTATGCTTGAAAATTCCTGGTAATAGGCAAAATATATAAGCAAAAAAGCCTTCATAATCGGGTGGGAATATCGAATGGCTACCCAAAAACACAGCAACAAGACAGCTAATACATGCAAATGCGAGCTATTAATACTATACTTAAAAGTATGTCTTTAAAAATCATTCTTTTACTGTTGAAACAATCAGGGAGGGTAAGAGGTGGAAAAGAAACTAATATCACTACATTTATCACACTATCTTTGTATTTATCACTACATTAACTCAAAAACACAACCCCACCCCCTTGAAACATTGGGCTTCAGAAACATTAATTCAAAAAAGTACTGATATACTCCGATGTAAATTATTCGATTTCAATACAACTACTCAGAGTGCTTATCATCACAAGATTTCCATGTATGCCTCTGCAAATAGGTTACTTGACAAGTGCTCTTTAGTCGGCAATGATGCCCAGGTGACTTTTTACAGAGGAATCACAGGTTTAAGATTTGACAGGAAAGGGCAAACTGACTCATTTTTCTTTGACATCACATATCTCCGTAGATCATATCAGTTTTCCTCAGCTGCTACTGATCACGGGGATCACTCCTTTTGTAGGTATCACCAAGGACACGGTGAAGAGTCCAGAGTTATCTTTCACTAAGCTAGTAACCAATCCAACAATATAATCGAAAATGGGAAAAATAATTTATGTAGAAGGAATAGGCGGAGCTAAAACAGAGCAAAACGTTTGGAGCTATACTCCCTTTGAAAAATGGGACTGGGTTTTGGGATATTTTGGCTGAACCGGGAGGAAAGGATGGGGATTTTATGAGTATGCGAAATGAAAAAAAACTTATGCTGGCAAGGTTAACTTAAATTATTTTTGAAAATAAGCAACAAAAATACAATATTTCTCAGGAATAATATACTCTTCAATTTGCAGCTTGGTAAGTGTATTCAAATGGCAGTTGCAAGGTTAACATTTCAAATTAAATGTAACGAATATTGCACTTTTACATTTTAATCCACAATAAATGATATGAAAAAGCTGTAGATCACTGGTAAAGCTCTGAAAAATATTCGCTTCAACTGAAGCTTCAGAAGTTTATAATTCTGTACTTTAGTGATATGGGGCATTTTTATTTCATTCCGCGAAAGGAACAGCCATGGTTTGAATGTATACAACTCAGCTCTTGTCATAATCAATGTGAAGTACTCATTTGGTACCTTTAAAAAACACATTTCAAGACACTTCTGACTACTCTTCAAACCCAGTCGGGCAAATTTCCCACCAATTTAAAAAACTACGTAATAGTAAAATGTTCCACACAATTACCATGACCAAGAGCAATAAAAAATCTTAATTGGTCGACAGTGGACCAATGGGAATCAACAAACCTTTAAAATTGTATCCGTAAGAAGATGGCAAAGAGGCGGGTCTTGAATACTCGTTTGTAGAAGGGAAATGCACGCCACTATTGCATCAGGACATTCCGTTGTCAAAATTTCTTTTTGATGCCTAAAATAAATAACACTCAGGTGTATAAGCACAGGTCACAAATAGAATATAATATGATATAATATGATATAATATAATATAATAATATAATATAATATAATATATTTTAATATAATACATAATACAAAACAAAATTAATAAAAAGATAGATTAATATAGTTTATTAAAATGAGTAAAAATTTAATATGTCGAGTAGATTCATAATAACATACTGTTCATTTTGATTATCAGGGTTGACGCCAGTCAACAATCCGAAACAAGACTTGGCTATCCCAATTGTTCCACGATGCTGATGAAGCTGGAGGAAAGGAAATGAGAGATAATGATCATTAAACATTATCGTTTACCTGGCAAAAAACTTGGCTCTGCATTTTATGTACTACACAAATACAATTTCTTAAAAATTGCGTTCTGCATGCTAATATAGGTGCAACATACTTTTATAGGGGAATAAGATACACATAATGTATTCTTTGTCTGGAATTGCACTCCAAAGAGACCAACTGACAATATTACAAAGGCAAGGGACGGCTTGCGTAAATTGTAAAAAAAACCACCACATCATTGCTTTACTTTGTTGGACTACTATGTGATTCTATTCATCACCCAAACATAAAGGCTACTCTTCCTTATGATATCACAATTGGAATCCTTTTATATTACACAATCAGATTTCCAACTTTTAATGAAAGGGCTTGTGGTATTCATATTTGTCTACACGTTCGCTCTGTTAACTGACCGCACTACAGAAAGACTTGTTAAAATTCAGAATGTGGTGAGAGGGTTTATCGACATAAAAAGATATGTAGGTGTTCATCGTCCTAACAGAGTTTTGTCACTTTTTAGAGAAAAATTAAATTATCAAAGTAAGCAAGTAATACCAAAAATAAACCAAAAGCTTCAAAGAAAAACATCACCCTTCTACTAAGATAACTGAACTTTAATAGTTTAACGCAAAAGAAGCGAGAATGGCAGTCAATTTCAGGATTTCTTCATTAGCGATGTAGTTGTTTAAATGACTACAGATTTGTGTAGGCTCTTAGTGGTATCAGTGTCTTAATATACCTGTACTACTGATAAAATAGTATCCAAAAATTGTAACAAGATAATTCCCGAGTCTTACCTGATTTGCCAAAAGGTGAAAACCCATGAAACGCTTAAAATTAGCAATGCAATCCTGGCCGCCACGATGAAGATAAAGGGCCAAATTCTACAATGAAGATAAAAGAAAAATATAACTATTTTAATATTTCCTATCTGATTCCAATTGAAGCTTGATAGTGAAATCGAAAATTTATATAAATAAGATTGATAACCAAATGTAAAGAACATAACGACCTAAATTCTCAAGTCCTTACGGTGGAAAATAAACACACGTCTTTTCGCCGGACTTTCACTTTCTGTATCCTTGTTGCACAAGAAGCCACTCATTCAGTGGGTGGACATTGCCATACAGTTTACAATAAACGTTAATTTTCATTAAATTTTATGGAACTACCCATGGCTAATGATATTACGCAAAACCCCCAAAAAGAGTCAAATATGAAAGAAGAACAATAAAAACAGTGTCCCCTGTAATTCCCTACCCATACATTAATTACTATGTTATATTCAATTCTGTACCCAGATATTTGTCACAAAACAATCAAAGAGTGTATTGTGATAAATAACGAAACCTGATGTCTGTGCACCCCAGATATTTTGAGCAGAAAATGAAAAAATCGCAGTTGAATAAACGTTAAAAATAAATAAAAAACCGACCACAATGCATGCAATAATCTTGCAAGAAAAAGATTAAATTCCTGTTTGGGTTTTTCAGACTCAGCTGAGAAGGTTGAACACTTTTCTGTTGAATTCTAAAATTTTATTCAACAAAAAGTAAATTTTCAAAATCCTTAAAATAAGATTGTTGTTTTTCCGCTTTATATTTTTAAGCTTTATAAGGTATAATTACCACTAATGGGAATACAGATCAAACGTTTAGAATTGCTTTAGAGGTAGCTTCCCTCACTAATGTTTATGGAAATTGCTAGTGTTAAGAGTTAATTTTGCGCATTCCCTAAATGTCGATGGTCTAAAATCTCTGCAGGCCACTGGTATTTGTTCTTCGACCCAAACGTGAAGCACAGAAATCATTTCCATCAAGATTATGATTCCGATAATCACAGCGACCTAGATTTCGGGTTTAGAGCCTCATCCAATAAACCATGGGGGTGTTACGATCCAGAGGGTTACTTGGTCTAGACCCAACGATATTCAACTGTAAGAAATTTCACATCACTCTTGATCTCACTTGTACTCAACTGAGGCTTTAGAAATTGGGTCAAACAAAGAACCAATCCCAGAGGTGTTAAAGCCAGTATGCAGGAATATAAATATGTATATGACGATAAAGCGTAAATATTCATCAAGGAACATGAATAAATACTTGTAAATATACCCAAGGAAGTAAGCATTTACAGACTATTAAAAGCAAGGCTTAGCAAACTAAAATTATCCCTTACTCAGTAAATAAAATTAACGTACTACATGTGTCATCGTAGAAACTTTCAGTTACCTTCACAGCCACTTCTCTCAGCTTCTCTTCTTCTTGGCTTACAAGGACCAACAAATGTTCTACTTTGAGGATAGTACCTGATACACGAGGCACCATATTGTCTGGTAGATTTGTGATCACCCTTTGTAACAATTCAAGTAAGCCAAGTCTTAAATGATATAACATGTTCACTTCATCTATATTTCCAACCGATTTTTTTGATGGTATAAATGATGAAACCTTATGCGCCGTAAAACCATCAACGACAAGAAATTCCTCAGTTTCCCCTTGTTCGAGAGACGATGGTAGCTCTGAGTCTGAAATTATATCATACTCCTGCGAGACTACTTGTGAAGTATGATTTCCCATAACCAACTGTAAATTTACGTCAAGAGAACGGTTCCGCTTATGACGTTTTTTGTCCAGTCTCTTCATTGGCTTTTTCCGCAAAGATGGTCTACCGTTATCGGTGTCATTTCTATTAAAAAACCTTTCCTGTATTTCTGAGCCATTAGGAGCGGCGTTGACTTTCTTTAACGTTGGGGTAGACTGTTTTGGTGAAGGTGAAGATGACTTCTTCCTGCTTATTTCAGGACTATAGCTTCCCGTCTTTTGCTCCACTGCTCCATCTTCAACTGTACAATGAATATCATTAAGACAGGCATGAGGCGATGAACATTTATGCCTCTTCTGAAACACTACCTCTGTCTTTGGAAACTTCGGTAAAAATTCATTCATATTAGCCTTATCATCTGGAGATGCATCCTCTGATACAATAATGCTTACAATTGAATCAGTTGAATCTGATCGAGTCATTGATTTATCCACTTTATTGAACCCCTCAGTAAATGAGTGAGACCTTGTATGTGTAGGAATTGCTGATGTCCTAACGTTCCCAATTTCCTGTCCTTTATCTGCTGACGCCTCGGGCGTATCTTTTGGAAAGAAATGATTTTTAAATTAATACGTTAATCGGACAAAAATTTGGGGAAAAGGAAATAGGGGTTTTCAACATTAAAATGACGAAAAGTCTAAATCCGTCAAAAAATAAATATTAAATCTGTTCTAATGTTAACTTCTGCGTTGGTACCAAAGAATATTATATTCGATAAATAAAACCTTATATTTTAATAACCCGTCATTTGAGTTGAGCGTGAAAATAAGACAGGCTCCTCAAAGACTTTCAGCTCTCCCGACACGTGAACCATTCTGAAAAATTAAATCTTGGCCAATTAATATGTACACCTGCGTGTGGTATTTGAAACAATGAAATATGGGATGTGATTAATTCTATTCAATCATTTCTAAGTTTTATTAACAGTACAGAATTCACTAATAAAACAATGGAACAGTGCTTGCTATATTAAGTTACTACGGCCCAGGTCTTCATGACTTTGGCTGTTTGGTGTTAGGGTTTGAGCATAGGGTTAAAGGTTTAGAAATAGAGTTCATATCTTGGGTTTAGGAATTAGTGTTTACGTTAGAGGTTAGGCTTTGATTAGTGTTAGCCAGCAACATTGCTGCTGGTTAAGGCGAAAATGGCGGTAAGGCGGATTTTTAGGGTTGGTACTTGGAGGTTCCGAATTCAATTTGTTAGAAGTCATTTCGCTAAGGCAAGGCTAGTGTTTCTGATCCGTTTTGACCAATAATACCTTAGCTTTACTCAATGCCCTTCTTTTTTACCCACCACGCCCACTGTTGGCCTTCGCCATTTTCTTCTTTTACCAAGTTCCATCACCAGGTCATTTTTTATTGTTACCACTATAATTATCTATTTTTAAATATTAATGCAGGATTATGAAAGCCTCAGTCATTTATAAAATACTGACAATGAAATAGTATAAAAAACTGCTACCTTATTTTGTCTTGTTTATCCCACAAATCTATAAATGTGAAATATTACTTGTTTCAAAAAGGAAGATATTACTTGATGCTCTTTCATTCTCAATTCTAACTGTAACAAATTATTACTTGAACTGCAACGTACAAATCTACTTTTCATTAGCCTACCAGGAAAAAGTTCAGTTCGGGTATTACTGTTTCTAATGAATCTGCATGACAAACTTTGATGAAATAATCGAAAAACATAATGTTGGTTCATTTAAACAGCTTTTATTACTTGAGGTACATTCCTTTTTCTTTGACAGACCTGACAGTGCATATTTCATCACATCCGGTGTGTTTTAATTTTTGATGGGGGTATTATACTATATATGCTCAGAATGTGTGTTCAATATTTTGTACGTTTCATGAAATGCATTAACTCTAAAGTACTGTCTGATGCGTCAAGGTCGTAAAAGCTTATACGATCGACTAAGCTCTCATTTAAAGTAACAGTAGTCCACTACGTTACCAAAATGAACACCTTCCTTATCAAACGATGTTTGGATGGTACAGTATTGAATGTTATAATTAAATGTTACGGCAAACAGTATGTAGAAAATGTAATATATTTTGACAATAAAAAGGTTTACATTAAGGTAAGAGTAAGTACTACTTAAACTTATTTCCACTGAAACAACTTATATATGTGAATCACGGGCAATTGTGAAAAATGCCGGAGGGTATTGTAATATGCTATGTAAAAAAATGATTAGAAACCTATGGGACCCAGGAAAAAAATGATGAATTCCATATAGAATCACACGAAGAGATCAAACCAATCAACAAAGTATGAAAGCGATAAACCAAATACATTGATCACGTTATGAAAATGTAACAATGAAAAAAATGCATTAAAATTGGTGATTATGTATCAAAAGTGGCAAAGAACGAAAAATTGAAAAGATCCTATATGATTACCAACCAGCCTTGTTATCTTACAGGATGCTGTATAAAGTTCTTTTTCTTCTTCTAATCTGCTCGAGTCATGGCCAACCAGTTTCGGTTTTACCAACAGAAAAATATTCATTTGTAACACGAGCGACCGGTAGCAAAAATTTTACTGGTCCTACGTAAAAGGTGTCCATTCGGGAATCTTAAAATTGAAGATTAGGGTCATACCGTCAGTAAACAACTTAAGCTTTTATCGCAAAATAATAATAAAGGGGTTTTCAAGCCCTTCGAAATATTTTCATTATTTTTCCTTATTATTATACATCGGACAAAAACACTCATTTCTTAAAGCTTGTAAACTCTTACCTGAGGCTCTATTAATAAGATAAAAGATTCCCGGTGAATCCAATTTCAACGCGTCGAGTGTCGGGTGAACGGCAATCAAAAAGCTAATAACAGACTTCAAAATAGGTAAATCTGGCGGCTGGCCCAGCATATGACTGATAATATCTATAAAAAGCATACTGACTGACTTGCTAAGAGGAGTGGCCTTTTCCTGCTGCCTTTCCTAAAAATGCAGGAAGAACTAATTTAAAGACTGCTAGAGCAGCAAATCACAAACAGACAGTAGTGTTCAGTATGTTAAGGCAAACAATAAAATAAAAAATGTACATTAAAATCCATAAATTGGTCTATTTAATGTGTCAGAGTTAACAAATTTATGTCTGAATTTTTCCAGTTTTAGTGTCAGGTAGATGGTTTATAAATGTAAAAAAATTGGCCAGTTGCTTAGTTCTTTAATTAAGTAATTGCTTAGCAACTATATTATCTAGAAAACCAGTTTAGTGCGCTTTTAAAAAAGAGATAGACAGTATCATTGTAATCTGTAAACGCTCATGACTAAGTAAAATGCGTGAAATAGCCAGGGAAAGCTAGTGACGTATTAGGGGTAGTAGTAGAGTAAAATGAGCACACGAGCAAATGTGTGAACAAGCTATTAAATGCGCGAGTGAATAAGGAAGTGCACGTGTAGGTTACGTGACGTGGGACGTGGTTAACTATATAAGTGAGACAGGGTCGCAGAGAATCGATATAAATGAACGAATCTGTGAGTTAGTGTATCGAGGTGTGAGAAAATGAGACAGCAAGAATGACTAGTAAATGAATGTGGTTTTGCGGCTGGGAGAAAGGTGCAAGACACTGCTATGGCTTTGACGGTTCCCTTTTCGTGTATAAGATCTGAGTAAAGTAAGAGTAACATAGTGCAATATTTTTGGACGGGCACATATGGTTAGGGTTGGTGTATTTCTTACTACCAATTATTGAATACGTCACAGTGTTCATTTACGAATACCTCTAAGCAACTAACGAGCAGGAGCAGCACATCTGTTATGAGGCAATAAGGAAGAAAAATGTGTTTAGGCGCGCAATATCTTATCATACAAATGGTAATAAAAATCAAAAATTACCAAAATACAATATTAGAGTTAATGGGTAAAAATACGCTGAGAAATAGCCATTGAAAATACACGTTAACATAAGCACACACAAACAAACATATATATACACGGATAGATAAAACCTGCACCTGCCTATACAAATATCTCGAAAGGATGCTTGTTATACCAGCAAAAGAAGCTAGCAATTATCACTTGTACAAACTACAAGCAATTAATAAATCAACCAAGGAGACGAAGCTATCTCTAATTGCCGGCACGAGAAAACCAATACACTTCGACGAACTACAAAAGCAAAGGTTGGTCTTTCGAGAATTGTGGAATATCTCACTTGTGTGGTATAGAATTGCTATGCAAGTAACCACCTCGTGTGTGCTTGGTAACTGTTAAATACGTGAAACTTCTAGTAGCACAATATATATATATATATATATTGAAGATTCCATTAAAATATAGAAATGGAAGTGGACGTCTCAAACCATCACCTATACGTACACCATCAGCATGCCGAGTAATTGAGCAATATGGTGAATGGAGTTGTATCAAACGGAGCAATAGCAGGCACTTTCTTCCACCTGTCTATATAACATTGCCCTCATAAAAGAGAAGTGGTGATGAGTTGACATTACCATAATTCGTGTGAAGGTTGCAAACCAAGATTAAAGAGGCCCTCCTTCCCACGTGACATACTTAACCTCGCCAGACGTCATTATTGTATTTCAAGGTGTTGGGAAAAGGGCCTTAGCACTGACCTGGCATTGGGCTGGTTTTTACATTAATTGTCAAAAAAGCAATTCAGTAGGAGCATGGCTAACTTGAGGAACAATAAAAGTCTGAACTTCATGCTATCAGAGAAAGGGGAACAAAGTGATTGGTTTCTTTCAAGACGGCAAAAACGTAACTAATATTGTCTAGTTGAAAGCTAAGTTCCTATCTCCCTCCACAATCAATGAGCAATCATCCTGGTGTTAAGTCCAGTGAGGTTGCTTCTCATCGTAAGGAATGCTTATCTCTGAGAATGCTTGGTTTATTATTTAAACTAGATCTTTCTTTGGGTTCTTATATTCAATCTATTGAAAAGTCTGCTTCTAAAAAGGTTCATTCACTGTATCGCGCTAGAGAATGCTTTACAGCTGAAGCCGTTTTTCATCTCTAAAAATATGCCGTCCATCTTTGCATGGAGTACTATTGTCACACATGGACAGGTGCTCCATCACCTCATCTTCACGTTCTTGATCGAGTTCAGAGAAGTTTTACTTGATCGGCTGAAATCTAGCTGCCACTCTTCAATGTTTGTCTCATCGAGAAAACGTTGCTTACCTTACTAGTNATGCTTTACAGCTGAAGCCGTTTTTCATCTCTAAAAATATGCCGTCCATCTTTGCATGGAGTACTATTGTCACACATGGACAGGTGCTCCATCACCTCATCTTCACGTTCTTGATCGAGTTCAGAGAAGTTTTACTTGATCGGCTGAAATCTAGCTGCCACTCTTCAATGTTTGTCTCATCGAGAAAACGTTGCTTACCTTACTAGTGATTTCAATAGGTATTACCATAGGGAGTCTTCTTAAGCGCTTTCCTTGGACAGCCAGGTTACAGAACTCGTTGACTTATGAGGGCTTTTCTCCACCATATTACTTGAATGTTTTAAGTGAATTAGGTGTAAGGTCAAATCACCTCTTCGCCTATCTTATTTTTATCTTTAAATACATACATACACACATACATGTATACATCTCTGTGTGCAGATAAGCACCAGAATAGGAGAATAGGGCACAGGGTCTGGTTGACGAAGTCATGTGTCCAACAGTCAAACTGGGTTTAATCAAAGATTTTTAACTATTCCTGCTAAAATATCTTTTCTGAAAAAAGAAATGAAAAATTGTGCTTAAATTTAAAACGGGAAATCGGAACTTGAACTGCAATGAAAGGGAACAAACAAAATATTTTATTTCAAAAGAACTATTGAGGTATTCATATACATACTGCTTTACGGGGTTAAACACTTGTAACCCAGCTTGAACTCGACTTAAATAGAAATATTGACAATCACCACATAATAAACAAAATCGCACGAAGCTCTTAAAGACTCAGAATTCCCGGTGTAACTAGAAGTACCCAGCATTTAAAAAAAGTGTTTCCAACCACGATGACTATTTTTTAAAGGTCTTTTACCCTGAATAAAGCTTTTAAGTCAATTTATGGCAAAGCGTTATTGGACCATCCCTACTCATCTATTATCTATTATGAAGTCTCACAATAAAAGATACTCCCACCGGGCTGGGTCTCAGTGAAATAGTAACCCCTTCTAGTCTAGAAACCACCCGCCCTCCATCCCAACCAAATACAGCAGACTGTTCCACCCAAGGGAGCGACAACGTATCTTTTCTTATGTAGATCTCCATCTACACAAGGGAACTTGTAAAGGTTTCTATATGGCTATACTTACCCAAGCGATGTACGTGTGCAAAAATTTAGGATTCTGAATAATTATTTATTTAAATAACAACGCAAAAAATCTGAGTGCTTTCGTGAAACTATCAAATCAGTGCACCTGTTTATACTATTTTTTTATCCTGAGGTCAGTCTGTTTAACTGTTAATACTAATGTTCAATACTAAAGCATTACCTGACACCCGGTAAGTATCTTGTCAATCAATCTTACTCGCTGGAACTGCACAAGGTTGAAGACGCTGTGTGGATGGTTGGGGCGTATCAATACTTCTAAGCATTTCCAAAGAAGCTCTTGTAAAGGTAGTGGTGCCCTGTCCCATAGTTTCAAATCAAGGACGAGAACTTGTAGTATGCAGATATTCTTTACTATTGCTGTGGAATGCGGTTTAACAGCCTCTGCTGTACAGGCATCGTCACTATGAAAAATCTCCCCATCACACATACTGGAAATTAAGACCTGTTAAAGTTAACAAAATATACATAAAAAGTCAGTAATTAGTCAAATTAGCTTATGCCAATTGCAAACAAAAAAACCTACAAACTTAACCCTAATAAAACCAAATTACTTCACGTTACTTTATACAGCTCTACAATAGCGTAATATGTCTGCCAAATCCAGTCTTTAGAAGTAAAATTAGAAGGACAATTGTACATTTTAAAACTAAAATTTACTACATCTATTTAAATGGATTCTTATAAATCAGTAAGATACGAATCCATTAAAGCATTGAACGTAAATTCTCGATTCTTCTAACAAGATTTTTTTTTCAGAACATCACATATTCTTTACTCTTTTATTTTACTCAAGGCTTGATGTGTTTTTTTTGTGTTTTTTTTCAACGTCATTTTTCCCCAGTAACTGGAGCTCAGACAGTGCCCTTCACAGTGACTTGGATTTGGCAGTGAGGAATTTCTTGGCCTGATACCCTTCCTGATGCCAACCAATAGCTTTTTCTTTTGTAAAGTTCCAAAGTCGCCCGTTCGGGGAATCGAACCTGGAAACTGTTGATTACGGTGCAGTTGCACTAACCATTAAGTACCAGTCACAGGGATTAAGAGGTTGCTTCCTATGTAAGGACAAAAAGTGCGATTTAACTTGACACCGATCTATTTACAAATGTGCCCACGGCTTTTGTCAACATAAACAACCATAAAGAAGCTTCAAATCAAATGGGAACGTGGATAGGTCTGGATGATAAAAAACTGGTATTTACGACAACTAAACGTATCTAACTCCGTTAAGACAATGTGAATAAAAACACGTTTTCCATAAAAAGACATTAAAAAAAATATCTAATGGTGAGAATGGAAGATGTTTCCGCTACAGACATTTACCCACGTAAAAGAAGACCCCTTCCCTCCCTGTGAAAACAATCTCAATCTCATTTTTACGTCTGCCTTCGTGTCCCAGTACTTATGAGTGCATGACTAAAGTGATTTTCACTGGTAGGCTTAACACTACTTATAATTGCTTCTTCAAAGGACTCATTTTTACATCAAATTTGAAATATTTAAGGTGAATTTTGAAGTCGTAGGTTTTATGACAAAAAATTGTAAAGGTGCCGTATCCAGTAGCAGAATTCAAAAACAGATTGGAAGAGTTCACGGATCAGTAATTAAAAAATATTTTTTTCGATCTGTTCACTAATGTAAAAAAAGCTTATTCCTTCGAGGGCAATTAAAAACAAATCTTGACAAAGCCAAGTACCCTAAAAGTTTAGAAATCACAAATTGGGCCATTGACTTAGCATATAAAATACTTTTTCTAGTTAAAACATATTTCTAATTAGATAGGAAATAGAAACTAAAATGATTTAATGAACAGGTGAATTACACAGTATCAGAAAATGGAAGCACCTTCAACAGATGGAATCCAATTTCGCAGGGCGATAAATTCAAAATACGCTGGATGAGAATATAACCTGTCAAGTCATTCATTTCTCGCAAAAGGTATGGGCATCGTTCTTGAACCAGGAATATGGTATTTAAAATGCACGCCACAGAATTTCCTGAATCACTTCTTTCTGCTACCTAAAACGAGGAAATTCACACAGAAAGTGATAATAATAAAAGGCAACTCAATCCTCTACAAAGCAAGCACTATTTTTGATAAAAAGATCTGAAAAACATATCGCATAAAAAACTGCAAATGGTTCCCTAGTTTCTTGACAGGTCTGTATTTCTATTATTGTGAACCAACTGAATTCCCCAATATTTTTAGATCAATTGTTTTAGTATACAGTCAACCTGTGAATACAGATCATCACAAGGAATTCATGAAGATGGTCCTTGTAAACAGATAATTTTTACTGATATTGTCACGTGGTTACTGCTAAATGTAATTTGCCTATCACAAGTGCTCTTTAATCACCACTTAATGTTTTTAGGAAAATTATATACAAGGAATACACGCATGCCAACTGATACCTAAGAGCTTTCATTACTGTAAACATGATGTGCAGCTAAATTTTCTGGGATTACCAGATACACCATTTAAGGAAAGCATAGTACCTTAATGACTGACATGTGGACATAGTTAGAGATGCAAATGGGCTTTCGGAAATAAAATTTCTAGGTTGCTTTTCGAAAGCCGAGCGCCGCTGGTGGCCATTAAATACAGTCTATGTTAGTATATTTAGTATAATATATTGTAACACAGAATTGGCCTCTGTTAACAGCCTACAGTTATAAATGGTTTTCAACACAGGTTTAAGTGTATTAACGTTCAGCCTGCCGCCGCCTAAGGCAACCTCTGTAGGTCTGGTAGGCATACATTAGCATATGCAATGCGCCTGTTTTGAATGAGCTATGTTGTAAGGGTGTCACTAAACACCTTTTACTGATCTCTACCGAGTTACCATTTTAAGGTACATGATACATCAACATGTGTTTAATAAGTGATTTATTTGCTCCCGATTCAATATTCTTAAACGTATGCGATGCAATGGAAGTAAAATCTTACTTTGTTTATGGTCGGAAAAGAAAATTTTGATGGGTCACGAATTTGTTCGGAAGAAATATTACTAATTTCACTTGTCAACTACAACGACAGATTAATATCAATAAAGCGATCTTGTCTCGGATAAAAAAAATTCTTTGTATAAAACACACTTGCAGAATTAAAAATATTCAAATAGAGTAAAAGATTATAAATATGATTACGATGGTAGTGATGATACGAATGACGATGAGGCTGACAGAACACAAGCTGTAAAACGAAGGTCGAATACAGCACCTAGAAATTCCTAGCCATAAGTAAACGCAGCTGCATTGTCATCTTGGTACTCTTATGTTAACAATCATGCCTACTAAAATACACAACACGAAAAAAACCTCAATGATGTTATGTAAAAGTGATGTCTTGAACAGCTTTAAAAAATATCCCAAAAGCTATTGGTTTTAGTATGGACCATTCTATCATTTTTTTATTATATACAATATTTAACAAAAGTAAATAATAGTGTGAAACTTAACAAAATGAGGTCTGGTTTTCTAATTCCTTAGTATCTTTTAAATACAGTAAATTCCTAAAGCTCAATGGCATGTCGATTTAAAACCTCAATAACAGAAGCTTCCTGCAGTATCTTAACTTACGTCTGCAGAAAAACACTACCCTTTACATAAATCTAGTTTATAGGTTGCCACTCTTTTTGTTTTGTTCTTCAGGGATGTATACTAAATCGCTCATAACAAGCTTCTAAGTACACTGAAAATTTCAGTGCAAAGATAAAACAAGTAGATTAAATGGAAGGTTATCCCATCAAAAAGCTCATTATTTTTTGTAGCTCACTGTTTTCACTACAACGAACTCCAATTACAAAAATCTGAACGAACAAAAATAATGCAAGCTGTTTGTTTTCAATGCCTTTTTATTTGTTTATTTTTATTCGTTTAATTTTAAGTAGACTCGGTGCAGAGGTAGAATTTCTATTGAATACCCATCCTTTAAACCCTGCTAAAAATGCGTTGTATTTTCATACCAAGTAATCCGTCTTTGACACTCACCTTGGCAAGCAAAAAAAGCAGCACGGACATACCACCAACATCGTGAATGGCCTGCTGCAAACCAGCGTGCTTACAAGGCACTATGTCTGCTAGGAGTGTGGCTAACACTTTCTTTGGCTGACGACTCTGACTACCTCGAATTTCATCCACGCTCTTTGAAAGTTTCGACATTAATGAATTTGTAAATGAATATTGAATGAACTCTGTGTAACGTTGTGGGCTGTACGTTAAAAGGAGAGAATCCTGCAAAGTCAAAAATAGTTAGTTATAAATACATACAAATAAATTCTACATCCTGATAAACATGTGAAACGTAGGTGGAAAAATTGAAAAATCAGTTTCACAAAAGTCAATAAGTACAATTTCCCTCGATGTCTTCTCTTTCCGGGGCTAAGGTGATGTCCTCTTTGGCGCCTTAATTATCGTAGTGCGATAGTACTAAGTTAATCTCCCCTCTTGACGCCGATCAGCTGGTTTTCAATGAGGTTAAAAGATTAACTCCGTCCAATTTATCGAACCAATTGCTTTTCACTGACCGTGCAGCTGGGGTTATCCCTGAGCCAGGGGCTTTTCTGTATTCCCAAGATTATTCAAACTGTTTTCTTTAATATTAAAGTTATCCTATTTTGCAACACAATTAAGTGGTATTAATTCACATTCCCAATTGTATCGGTTTCTGTTTAAAGCAACAAGCTATTGTGTATATTTGTATTTATTCTACTGTAAATTCATACCAACCTAGTATCACCTCACCATTTCTCAAATTATCTAAATAGACCATAACATTTCCACTAGATTTCGACTTGTGCTAATTAACTCTTTAAAGAAAGAAAACTAGCCTAAAACTCAGATTGAAGAACACTATGACGGATTGATAATCATACCATCATGAAATTAGATTTTGTGTATCGATTCCAACATTTTAGAAAATTAATTAAATTAAAGTTAATTGTTTGAACCATCCAAATTGCTTAAATTCTCTTCTTGTTTATAATTTTAAGACCAAAATGTTATTAACTATTTCTCTTCCAGTATTTCAAGACAGCACTCTTTATTTCTATTTTCAAAATGTGCTTTAGAGCTAACTTACAATTTTTTACCGAAGGGGGTCCTTAATTTGGCTACAAATAAAGTTTCTGTGGCAAACCTCTGTCGTGGATTAATACTTTTATACTTATATAATATATCTATCTATCTATCTATCTATCNATTGATAATCATACCATCATGAAATTAGATTTTGTGTATCGATTCCAACATTTTAGAAAATTAATTAAATTAAAGTTAATTGTTTGAACCATCCAAATTGCTTAAATTCTCTTCTTGTTTATAATTTTAAGACCAAAATGTTATTAACTATTTCTCTTCCAGTATTTCAAGACAGCACTCTTTATTTCTATTTTCAAAATGTGCTTTAGAGCTAACTTACAATTTTTTACCGAAGGGGGTCCTTAATTTGGCTACAAATAAAGTTTCTGTGGCAAACCTCTGTCGTGGATTAATACTTTTATACTTATATACTATATCTATCTATCTATCTATCTATCTATCTATCTGTCTACCTATATATATATTTATACATATATAAATGTGTGTGTGTGTCCTATCCATTCCAGACGTTGGTGATCATGGTTCTCCACAGATTCCTATCTCTCATCATATGTAGCTGATCTCCAACTTTTACCTTCTCTCTTGCTGATATACACTTTTTAATATGGCACTTGAGACTTCCCAAGTATGTTAATTTTTGTCTTTCTCTGCTTCTTTTGCCTTCAATATATATATGTTCATTATATATCTGCTCATATTAACATGAAATGGACAAAAGCACTAACTGCCATAACTGTGCAATATGACAATAATAATACGCCCCTTATTATAATCAGGGGTATCTTGACAACCTCAATCCACACAGTTTAGAGTTCAAATTCAAATCATATTAGTATACAGGAATGGTACAATTAAAGATCAGCTTTACCAACATTGAGTTCGAGTAGGGAATCAAAATTGGCAATGGCAATACAATTGGTTCGGACAACATTACTGCTGTTTCATATCAATAAAAACGAAGAGGTAAATAGAAAAGTGTAATGCCAGCAATATCATTGCATAAATTTCATACATTTAATTTTAACTACATGGTTCTGAAGGCGAGGAGAAACTATTTCAAAGTTATTGCAATTTTGATTAAGCTGAGAAGCGAATAAAAACAAGAAATCGACAAATTTAGATAATGTTTTGCGAAGTTACTTTCTTAGTTACGCATCGCAATAAACAAGCAGTTCATCAAATGAAAGCGCTCTTCTTATGGTTGACGCTGATGCAAGGCAGTAGAAGCAGAATTTTACGTCAATGAATACACTTTAATTTCAAACTACAGGAAAGTAGTTAATTATTGAATATATAAATGAAATTTACATAAGCTTTTTGAACTACCGACGACTACTAAGATAAATATCTTACCTGCAGGGCTGCCTGTATAAAAGGAACGTGTTTACTGGTGTCTGTCAGAAGATGTATTGGGAAGTCTGAAGATACAAGATGCTCTGACAGTATGCCTAAACTAAAAGACATATCTCGAAAGAGCATACTCTCCCAATTCAAAGAGGAATCCATATGTCTACGGGAACAAACAAAAACGATTACTCTTAACCATTGTGCTAAGAATTCATCAGACTTCGATTTTTACTTCTCGATGATGAGAAGTAAAAATGTTCTGATTCGATCAAAGCCTAACGCTGTAACCAAAATTGTAAGATTGTTCATTACAGTGAATAACTGGAGAACATATATGAAATCTGTACTGCAGTGACTCAGTCTACAAAAATCTAAAGAAAATTGTCGTAACTCCTTGCCTGTCTTTGAAGACCAAACAGCCGCTAAAACAAGGTAATCTCAGGTACCCTGCCCTGCGAAGTACAAAGGAACCGGCAGAAATGACCTCTGAGGGCAGTCAGGGGTGCTAGGGGAGTATAACAAGCTCCTAGTCTATGATTAAGGGAATTCTTTAACCTTAACATGTAAGAAATTAGAAACACTAAAAATAATGTATATTTCGACTAGAAATAGCAGTTTATCAAGAACTAGTAAGCAGAGTGTAGGTAAGTGGTGTATCTATGAAACAATAAGAACCAATTCTTAAAGATGCTTTAAACAAATGCTGATCAACTAAAAACAAAATGCCTCTCTTGCCGAATATTACATCTATCAGGGAAAGATTTCAAAATAAAAATTAAATGAGAAACAGAACTGTTTAAGAATTGAATATTCGACTAAAAAAACAATTTTCAAAACAAGTCTAATCAAGAAAAAAATTCTAAATACGCATAAGTCACTCCAAATCATAATCAACAACATTCAGTAGTGCTCTTCTGTTTGATGCCAATCCACGGTCCTCATGGGTAATACTAGCTCTTTTGTCGTAAAACAGTTTCTGTAAACCAAATCCACTTCTCAATACCATAAAAAATGTGCATATACAAGTAACAATTTCGTATCTTCAAACAAAAAGAAAAAAAATTACCTTGCGGATTGACTTGAAAAGTAACTGTGCGGGTTGCCACAAACTAACGAAGCATTAGGACCCAATGCGTACAAGAAGACTGCTTCATCGAGGCATCCACCTCCTGAAGACTGCTTTTTTGATATGGAACGGATCAGCTTCTGTGGGTTTACCAAAGAATTGTTTCCTGTTATGAACAGCAAAGAATAAAGTAAAATTACTTAAAATACAATAGATATCAACATGCTGTGTAATGCTCGCGAACAAAATGTAAAAATAAAGTTGTAATTGTTAAATAATATTTTTCAATCCTGACCAGGATATTAGTTGTACCCACTCTTCTCTTGACAAAGGATTCAGTGGCAGCCTCGACTATAAGTATGTATGAATCAGTTTATCCATCAATTTATAACTTATTAGTTCGGGGTACAATGGTCTTAAGTTGTGTTTTTCCAGACTGATAGAACTCAGAGACACTATCGTTTCCCATGGTAGCTACTGTTCTTCAGAATCTTTCATTTGAAAAATGAAATAAGCAGTGGTACACAATTCTAAAATTTAACTCAATCTCACTTTAACATTTACTTAACCTCGTTTAATTGTACAACTCTATGTATAAGGTTGGCGTGACTCAGTCTTTGCATTTCTTCGCGTCAGCCATTATTGTAGGGATATTTTCGACTTGACAGCAGGAGACTCTGGGCTTTGCTCTGGTGTCTGGATAATTTCATGTTTCGTTTTCCAGAAATTTCCTGGTGATCTTAACCGTCTATCTCAGATGGTGGTTACGATGGCCGGCAGAGAGCTGGAAAGGAGATGTTTAGTTAGGTGGTTTTGCCCTTAATCACAGCTCTTACCATGCGGGTGTAAATTCTGTTCAGTTTGTTTATTACTTTCTTGGTCAGTGTCTACGTGGATGAACCATAAATCAGAACGGTGACGTTGGCTCGGAAAACCTTCCGTTTGAGATCGTTACTGAGAGCAGACTTGCAAATTGTGAGAGTTTGGTTATCTTCAGGCTTTTCCGATTCTGCGTGTGAAATCGGCCTCGTTTGATGAGATTTGACTGCTAAGGTAAGTGTCAGATTTGACAGGTTCTTGATTTAGGGCCTTTATCATGCCTTATTGATTATATAAATTGTTTTACTTGCATTGATCTTGAGTCTGATATTAATTATTGCTGTTCATACACGTTCATAACAAAGGAGGATATGTTGGTATTAATTCAAAATCATCATAAAAATAAGTCAAATAGCAGATATTAAAACTAAAATAATTCTTAGTGTTACATAGAATACTTTGTTATGCTCTTTCTAGTACTTTTGACATAATCGATAAAACTGAGATGGGTCTGTAGTTTCCACAAAAGTGTTTAGGTCAAAACGTAAAGACTTGTATGACTCGTTCTTCTTTCCAGTCAGATGGTACACTTCAAGTATTCAGGTTTATGAGGCGACTAACAGGGAACAAGATGACTGCAGCTACAACTTTTATCATACCTGCAGGTAGTCCATCACTTCCAGTAGCCTTATTTCTCTGCAATTTCTTCAGCTGGTGCTCAATATCAACTTTGAAGACATACTGGAATTTGAATTTGGCTTTGGTCTGCTGGCGTAGAAAAAATGGCTTTTCTCATTGAAAATTGTATGGCCTGAATGTTTTAAATGTTAACTTATCAATGATCGATATAAAATACGAACAAAAAAAGTCGCAATATCAGACTCATTATCAGATTTAAGTCCGTTTATGTCGAAAGACTGTTTGGATTTATTATTTGATTTTCCTTTCCACGGGAATGTTTCAAGACATTTCCGAAGTCTTTTCCAGTCACTTGAGTTCTTTTCATGCAAATCCTTGTCCAATCTGTTTTCGCACTATGCAACACGACGTTTGCTGTTTCGTTTCTGTTGGTAAGCGATTAATCCGGGTATATTTAGTCTGATTTTCCCCCATTTTCAGTGGAGTTGATCGCAAATTTTCATATTTTGTTTAATTTTATCATTAAGCCGAGGGGATAGGTTCGTTTTTACTTTCTTGGTAATCGGTGATGCATGTTTTTCAAAAGCGTTGGTGAATATTTTTTTGAAGGTTCCACGCATTATTCACATTTATTGCGTTGTAGAATTTATTCCCATCTGTTTTTCTACGTTGCTTCGAAATTTCAACCCTTCACAGTTCCGGTAATCACGACAATTGATTGTTCGCAGTAAAAAATTAAAACTGTTGATGTTTCTTGTGCAGCCAGCTATTTCATGCTTGCTGAGGCTCATAAGTGTAATGCCAGTAGTTGTAATACTCAAAGGAGGATTACGATAACAACATCAATGTGTGTAGAATTATTAACATTATGATAAACTGGCATTTTTTTATCGGCTGTTTGAAACCGTACAAAGACAGAGTCCTTCTGAAATCGTGAAAAAATATTTATTTTAAGTCTCCGGTGAGAATATATTCCTTTTTCGATTCATTTGCCAAGGGCAGCATTTGTCGAAACATTGCATTCAGATTTGTTTGAAAAAAATTGAGATGTATAATATGGGCGGTACAATACACAAATGTGAAACTCCCAGATTTTGGTGGAAGTATTTCCAGCCATATAGCTTCAACTGAGTCTCTTAAATATTCCCTCTTTTTTCCCATTTTCTGAATTATTGGTAACAACGCCAACTCTACTTCCAGGTTTATGTACCTTATTTATTATCGACAGTTTGGTTCATATGCGTTTCACTCAGCGTTACAATATTTATGCTTTCTGAACTTTGTAGAAACTCCTAAACAATTTCAAGCTTTGTAAATAATCCCCTTATATTATGATGAAAAAATATGCAGACTTAGTTGATTCCGATATCATCACATTGTAAACAACGAAAAATAATCCAACTGTAGTACAAGTACAAGTTAACTCAACTGTAGTACAATCAAGTGTTTCCCTATGATAAACAATCCATTTTTCTTTCAATAACGTGGTTTACTCATTATGCAACTAAAGAACACATAAAGCAGCAAAGCAGGGTTAAAAACACGTTTTGCACCCATCTATTATGGTTAACTCAAATTACTAACTTACAAAGTAGCTTACTCTGCTTATTAAAAATAGTGACATGACTGTCTTGGCAACTATAAAAAAGGGTTTTCTAATCGTCTTCAACATATGAAGGGCCAGTGTTACCTGTTAGCTTCTCTCGGTGTTCTACTTTCTTTGAAAAGGTAAATGTTGTCAACAGTTCTTTTTATCTGACATCATTGTTATCCGTCTATATTCTTGTAAACAAATTATAGCTTTATTGTGATTGATTGCAGTGTCAAGGAGTCCAAAGATTTTATCTGTTTTTGTAAGTGTATAAGTATTGAATGATGAGATTTTTTTGCATTTAAGCAGTATAACAATTGTCTTCTGTGTGGCCAGATGAGAAATCACAGCAGAACACGACCATTGGTGATTAGTGTGAAGGGCGATGCGGTGTGAAGATTTGTTCATTGTTTGAGATATGATCAATCTTTCCGTGGCTCTAATACTTATCTGAAGGAGGCCTCTCTCAAGGATGATTGCAACAGTTAAATACCTAAACCGATGGATCCTTGGTTTTGATAAGAAGAGATTCATCCGACTAGCATCAGGTATCTTTTACCGTTAGGACCAATTGTTCTTCGCTGGGAAGGTACACAGCATTCTTCGTTCAATTAATTACCTTTTAAACTCTCACTACACCCTCTTCCCTTATCCCAACACAATTGAAAATGTCTATTACCCAACAAACCAAAATATTTTTTCGGGTTCAGTTCTCTGCATTTAATTGTACTTTATTGCTTTAACTGTCCCCGGTTCATTGGTTAACCTACCTTAACATGCATCGCCTAGGCCCCAACACTGCTACATTTGTATTCTCATCAGTTTCCTGTTACAGGATAAATACTAAGCAGATTGAAGCAGGCTTTTTTGTTATTGTTTCAAGGACTGAAAAATGTACAGTTAGAAAATTTTTATTTTAGGTCTTTCAACCTAAAATTTGTCTATTTCGGTTTGGGTTGTGAGGTAAAATATTCCCACTATTTAACTATCAAGGAAAATGATAACGAAAATTGCACTTTTACATAAAGGAAGAAACAAGGGAACATCATAACGACACCTTATTGTTAGGTAGACTCACAGCAGCCAGGGGCACAAAGAAAAGTAGCTGGTTTCCTTTTCTTTAAAGAATAGTAGTCTGCAAAATGATATAGTGGTTAATCAATCAAAGGGCAACAGTACAAGTGAGTAGGCTAAAAAGGCAAATTTCAGTGTAAAAATAAAATTGTGCTATGGTATCTTTTTATTACCCTATTCATATCCGAGCTTAACACCGGAGGAATGTTAAAGATGCATCTACGGAGACCTCTTGGATCCCGTTCATTCGGGTCGTCTTCTCATCAATGTACTGATCTCAGTTAGGATGCTCTGTCCCGTCGTTCTACTGACTGGTTAAAAAATCCACTAATACATGATATTTAGTAAAACAGCGCTCCAATAAATGGAGAGTACTGGATTTAATTATTCCCACTTTAGCAAAAAAGCAGTCAGGTCATGAACAAAAAAACATTTTCTGCTTTTTCTTCTTCTTCTTCTTCTCCTCCTCCTCCTCCTCTTCCTCCTCCTCCTTTACTTCTGGTAACAAAGTTTAAAAAGTCAAAAAAGGCATCTTCTGAGCCATTTTCTTATGAAATTTTAAACTGTTGAAAATGATTCATTGTGTAGGATGATGGATGTTGGCAGCCTAATTATGCACTTAAAGTTAGAACATTAAAAAAAATAAAATAATAATTTCATGATTAAAAACCAGGGTAATTGAAAAGCTACCTCATCGTTTACTTTAGAGAATTAAGAATGGGCCTAAAAGATAACAAACTAAATTGTTTTCACAAAAGTAATGTATTGTCTGATTGATGCTACTTCATCACAGACACTCGTTTTTCTGTACCTCTGAAAACCATGTAACTGCCAATTTTCATTCGACGAGTATTACTATGAGCAACTTGTTCCTCTGCACTAAGGCCATGTCCTAATAGCGCATGCAGATTAGACTGACTGCTTGCTTTTTGGCTTGGGAACTTTACTTGGACAGTTGTTTGTTTACATCCATTCAAAAAGGTGAAAACCTATGAAGTTAAGCAGGAGAAATACTTGCAATATAACTGTATACAGAATATTATCACTCTTGTACGTTTTAAAAAAATAAGCAGAAAAAGTATGGATTACTTGGTAAAACGGTTACAAAGTTTAAACAATAACACCCACTTAATAATTCCCAAGAATATTAAACAGTACCCACAGTAAGCTGGACACAGAGAAACGTTAATTTACTAATCCAGTGGAATTGGCAGTGATATCATATGCTTTATTATATTAATAGTGACCTGAATATCTTGTCCTGATCATTATCCTATGCAATGTTTTAAGTAACAAAGTCTTTACCTGAGATGTAATCTTTTGCTTGAATATTCTAGTTCTCGATCAGCTGGTAAGCATGATATTCTAGTTCAATGAGTAAACATGACATAAACTGCGACTGCCCATGTCCCTCTAAGCAATAAGTATTTCCTTTTTTTTGGTCCTGTTTTAGTACAAAATAAGTTATTGGTGAACTGAAATGGGTACAAATTAAACAATTCATGATTTTCGTTAATTGCTTTACACGATTTTACAACCCTTTTTAAGTTAACTAAGCACTTGTTCATGCTCAGTAATAAAATTTCAAGTGCAAAATATTTCTTAACCTCCAAAAGAAAAAACTTCTGTCTTGTTGACACTGGCTCAAATGTTGTCCCAGTTTCAAAATGTGGTTAAAAAAGTAGGCAATTCATAGAGAATCCCTTCTATTTTTATTGAATATCTAATTGTTTCCAATCTGTAAGTAAGTTTCTGTTTTAACAGGAAGAAAATAAGAGGTATTTTAGATCACTTCCCTTCTATGTTTCTTTGGCTGCTAGCTTTTAAAACGATTTCAACGATTTTAAGTAAGCAAATATGCGTTTGGGGAAATATAAAAAATTTCTAAAGTGTTTGATACCAATTAAATTGTGTATCCAGGCAAAAAAAGAAACAAAAAAATTCTTCAGAATAAATGACATTTTCAGTCAGGAGTTTATGTCCATCCACGAAAATCAATTGAATCAAAATATACCTGAAACCTTCTTTGCCATATTTTTGCTTTCTTCAGTAATGCATGATATTCGATTTCATTTTTTCTAAAGTACCCACATGGAGTGACACAAATTAACAAACAACAAATCAAATAATAAAGATTAAACCCTTGAATACAAATCTTTTATACAGTCTGTTCACTTTTCCAACAAGATAATGTCCGTGATAGTGCTTGATGCATTTCAAAAGCAAAACTGTTAGGATAAGTAAACAAGTAGAGTCAGTGGGTCAAAGGGAAATGGCATGGAATTAAAAACATGGTTAGATAGATAGATAGATAGATAGATAGATAGATAGATAGATAGATAGATAGATAGATAGATAGATAGATAGATCGATCGATGGATAGCTGACTGGCTGGTTGGATGGCTGGATAAACGGATAGAAAGACATGCATTCAGACAGGTAATTAGATCACGTGTATCAGCATCTATTATGTCACCATTATGCTAAGTGGGATTAAAATACTAGGGTATTTTTTATGCGCTTTAGTTCTTTTACCTCTGCTGAATGTGGATGCGCGATCCTATCCGGTAAAACCAAACTGACNGCATGGAATTAAAAACATGGTTAGATAGATAGATAGATAGATAGATAGATAGATAGATAGATAGATAGATAGATAGATAGATAGATAGATAGATAGATAGATAGATAGATAGATAGATCGATCGATGGATAGCTGACTGGCTGGTTGGATGGCTGGATAAACGGATAGAAAGACATGCATTCAGACAGGTAATTAGATCACGTGTATCAGCATCTATTATGTCACCATTATGCTAAGTGGGATTAAAATACTAGGGTATTTTTTATGCGCTTTAGTTCTTTTACCTCTGCTGAATGTGGTTGCGAGATCCTATCCGGTAAAACCAAACTGACGTATAGATGGTGCCATTTGTTAACGGTGAGGGATGAGTGTACTAAAACTTGATCAAAACAGCTCAATGTGTTTTCATTTTCCTTACCATTCGACACAATCCACCTATTGCAGAACAAAAGCAGATGTACTTCCATTAAATCAACACGCCGAAACAAAAGAAACAAAACAAAACAAAACAAAATTCTAATAAAATGAGAAATAAAATGGAACCAGAAAATCAACTGTGTCTTAAAAATGAAAAATCTACCTATGTGACTGCTGGTTGAAGAAACCGATGCAAAATAAAATTGATGACGTAAGGTTGTAATAGACGCCAGAATTTTTCTATGACATATTCTGCATTTGGACAGTCGAAGGAAAACGTGTGAATAAATGAAATAATACTAATAAATTTTAAAATTCCATTGGGTCTGAACCCGTGCCTGTGGCTATCACGAACAAAGACTTTACTTGTGTACAATCGGCGCTACGCTTGCAAGTCATTTCATTTGGAAATATTTGTCACGCAAGTGAACCATTTTTACCCCGGCCCCATCACTGGTCATCTCATCTCAATCACGGACACATAGCTGTAAGTCCCATGGAACGACGACTTTTTTCTAAGGTCAGATCAACTAATTCCAACAATTATGGGGCGCAAGGAAATGCGCTTGCCCTCCGGTTTGACAAAGCATTCTTTGAAAAACTACTCAAGTAAGCGGGTGTAACAAACACCCGCTTACTTGAACATATCAACACGGGAAAGAAACAACAATTTACTTTCATGGGGCATGTATGTATCACACCATTTTACCACAACGAAAAAAAGTCTTCAAAAGCGATTTTGAGAAGAAGACAGAAATATGCCCAAGGCCAAAAGGAACAAGCAAGTAAACAACAAATTGAAAATGCCTGTTTGAGGTGAGCTAAGAACTCGAGTAAATCATTTTAGCGCTAGAAAAGTAGCCCCAAAAGAGTAGGTCGCCTCCACTGTACATGGTGTAAATATCGGTATAATATTTGATCTCACTCTTTTGACTTAACAAATGTTTTCATTCAAAATTTTTCTGTCAGCTGGAAAAGCTGTTCTGGAGCTACGGAAAAATACTATCTACTTTAATAACAAATAATAGCCAGTTCAAAGAACTGCACCACGTATTACAATGTAAAATCTCTATGGTGAGATCTAGACTATTCGATACAAGTTTATATTAGTAGGTACTATGCAACTAGTACGAGGTTAGGTTCATTTCTACCCCTGTATTTGAATAATTGTGGGTAGGCAGTGATAAGTAAAAGGTAACCATAAAAACAATCCCCACATATTACTTTTGGAATGACGGAGTGTAGGCGCAAAAAGCCAGGAGATAAATAGAAGTTACTATGAATCACATTACAACTCTCTGGCAACCCTTAAAATCTTGATTAATAAAATAATTAATATTGGGAAATTTACCTATGAATTTACCCCTTACTCAAAATTGCAACAAGTTACCAGATACAGGTCCAAGGCAGATAAATATAAGCTATACCAACTTAGGCCAAAAGCCCGAGAAGCCATTTTATTTAGCACAAACAACTAGGATTATATACCATACACCATACGACTGAGAGTAAAACTACATGTTACCTGTATTCCAAATGACCTGATCTTGAGCCCAACCAAACTTCGAAAAGTGTATTAATTGAACCAAACGAACATATATGGTAAAGTGTATTTAGATCAAAATCTTTGGAAGATTTCCACTTCTTTGCTGTTTCGCCAGTCTGTGTGTGACCTTCTTGTCCATGTTTTAGACCATCACTTACAAATATACAAGTGTCTATAATTTGGAACCAAATAGAGAAACTAAATTCCCTGTCGGGCCATAAAAATTTTCCTTCCAGAGGAAGCTGAACCAATGCTATTTCCCAAGCTGATGGATGCAACTTTGAATTGACCGGTGTTAGATCCTGCTCCTCGCTATCAAATTTGTTTGCCCAGCTTATGCTTCTGTACTTTATAACACTCCTTCCATACTGTGAAGAAATCTTTCTTGGTACAAGAAAGCTATGTGCTTTGTGTAAAGACGGCACGTTTGCTCGGTCTTTGCATATTTTATCATGGATTACTGACGGAAAAACTAAACTGTGTGTAGCTCCACATAACAAGTACGCAGTTTTCGCCATTTCCATCAATGTTTCGGCCAGAAATTCCTGAAATTAAAGAATAGATACATTTACTAAGTATATATGCTTTTTCAATTCCTACAAAAATGTCAAATATTCAAAAGACATTCTGCGCATTTTGTCCGAACGAGGCTTCTCACGTGTATCTTGAACGAGACTTCTTAAGTGTTTCTCCAGTTTATTTCATTTTAAATGATTTTTCGTCAGTTCGTCAAAGTTTTATTGACCAACCAATATATTTATGCCAAGGTCGAAGACTTAACCTGATAAATGCAGTACTGTCTTTAAACTTTAGTATTTCTTCTTTAGTTAAAAGTTTATATTGACCACCTAATGCTATTTGCGAAAGAAATAGTCAAGGAATTTGAGGGAATGATTGATACAGCTGTAAAATATTAGGACTCTGTCANAACGAGGCTTCTCACGTGTATCTTGAACGAGACTTCTTAAGTGTTTCTCCAGTTTATTTCATTTTAAATGATTTTTCGTCAGTTCGTCAAAGTTTTATTGACCAACCAATATATTTATGCCAAGGTCGAAGACTTAACCTGATAAATGCAGTACTGTCTTTAAACTTTAGTATTTCTTCTTTGGTTAAAAGTTTATATTGACCACCTAATGCTATTTGCGAAAGAAACAGTCAAGGAATTTGAGGGAATGATTGATACAGCTGTAAAATATTAGGACTCTGCGTGAACCTTTTAAAGTCAACTACCATATACAAAAAATACTTGGATTTGGTAAATTTGACATCTTGTTGTTTGGAGTTAACATAATAAAGTACCTTCATAAAAAATTTGTTTAAAAATTCCTCATCCCTGTTCCAGAAAAACATGTCAACTGAAGATCGACAAAATAAATAATTCCGAATTTATACTGAGTTTCATAGTTGTTGAACATCTGTTGCTGGTTGGTTAAAAGTGAGGCTGACAAATTACATCTTTTTAACAAAAATATCAAAATTTGTGTATCGGGCTCAAATTTGCTTAAAATGTTGAAATATTGAAGCTTAAGGTATTTGTTGTATACCAATTTTTGGCAGTTTCACGAAAATTGAACACATTGGAGAAGAGTTTTTCCTTCACGTCTTTAGATTTAAAGGAAATTCGACTTGATAGTTAATATGATTAAACGAAAAATTATATTTAATCACTAATATTGTTGTTCGAGAAAAGTGAGTCTCACCGATCCAACCATTTGCCTGTGAAAATTCATTCTGTAAACTATGCTACCATTGACGAAGTCTGCTCCACACATCACATTTTGCAGATTTTCTCAAAAGCTGATGACGCCAGAATAGCCAATGGAAGACACACCTATGAACCATTCTTAATGAACTAGAAAGGGCTTAAACCAGTGGCCAAAAAAGTACCAACCTGTCGTCGGTATGATAAAAATGTTGAGTAACTTTGCAAAATAATATTTGACAAATGCAGTTAATCCAATGTTAAGTTGCGCTGTTGTTGTTTTTTTTAAGCAAATCACCAATAACAAGGCTTTAAGGCCCCTAGAGAGTTAGCTACGCGAAGGATGGCATGGATAAGAGAAGTAGCTTCTGTGGAAGGCCTAGTTGTAAGATACCTGTAACTGAGAGCCTTGAACCGATTAAGAAAAGTCACTTGGAAAACAAGAAAAAGGAGGTGAATTTTAAAAGCAGAAGTGCGAGGGAAAACAAGTATGACAGAAATGGTAGTCATGCACCTCGACAGAGATGCGATAAAACTTCATTAACGAAGGAGTAATGCCATCGACAAGGTTTATGGGTGGTACAGCAAAAAGCTAATAGGCGCATTGGCCATGAAAGTACTTGTGGAAAGGGGAATGTGGTAACTAAGCTTGAGGTTACTGGTGTTACCTGATATTATGTATCTTGTGACAAAATTCATACTGTATAAACAGCAAAAGTAATTTTTCTTGCCACTAAATTGTCAGAGCTCTTTTTTATGTTTAAAGATAACATGTGCATCAGCAGTACATTCGCAAATCCTTTCCCCAGTGGTTTTTCTCGCACTTAAAAATTTCATATTTAATATTCTATTTGTGAAAACACAGACAGAAACTACTCAAAAAACCCGACAAGAGCAGGTTTATTTAGGTGTGCAGTTTACTTTGGTATGCTCTATTACTAAAGAATGGGCTTAAACACTATTCTGGAATAAAGTAATTACCAGTTTCTTTTGGTGCTGTCCTGAGGCTTTAAGAAATGTTGAATATTTTTCTCTAAATTAAATCTATACTTACTGTTGCTATTCCCTCAATTTTAAACAGCTGCAGATATTCTCTAATGTCTGCACCTGATACTGCATAACCGGATAAAAGAACCAATATCTTTTGAATGTTTGACTGTATTTCTATGAAAAAAAGAGTATAAATTTCAAAAATCAACACTTTCAACCACTCAAAATCCTTTTGCAATAAAACTTCACGAGAAAGAGTGACAATGGACGACTTTCATCCTACTTTTCAAATTTCGCAGTGAATATGCCAGTGGAAGGCTTTATAGGGTTCGTAGGCTCCAAAGCATTAAACAGTATTAAACATGTTAGTACCAACAAATCTTCCAAGAAGAAAAAAACCTGAAAAAACCCCAATAAAATCTTTGAAAGAAAAAAGTGCAAAAAAAGCTATGAATGGAACAAAACTATCAACAAATGGAGGTCTGTTTTGCACAGGTGCTCAAGGTATCTCCTAAATGGCCAAGTAAAGATTGAAAATAACGAGTGAAATTGCCAACGAAAATAACTCCCAATACCTACAAAAAAAATCTATTCTGATATTGTTAAAGGATCGTTTGTTCTGAGGTGTATATGACAACAACTTCCATTCAGTCAACAACAACCTATCTCCTACAACTTTAATTCACATGGGCCGACGTTCTCTTTGTAACTGATTCTTGGTATTAAAACATTTTATGTTTACAATGACAAAACATATTTTTAAAATTGCATGGTCATATATTTAACTAACTGTCTTATTGGGACCGAGTTCTTAATCAGTTCATTTGTTATATCGCGATATTTACTTCACTGCACAAATATAATAAATAATTGTGTCTGCCTCCATGCTTCATGAAAGGGACCTAAGGCAATTGTAACAGGGCATAAAATACTGGATTGAAATCGATCATTTTCCCGGCAAAATGCGTTTAGTAAAGTCTTATCCTGAATTGAATCTCCTGTGCTACAATAAGTAATTCCAAAATATTCTGTTAAATAAAATAAAAAATGTGGTGTTCCTTGTCAGTTTCTGGCGAGTGCGTAGTTTATGCCTTAAGTAGCATTGGATACACTCTTAACATTGAAAATAGTCGAAAAGAAAATGACACGACAATATAAATATTTCTAATGAATCACCTCTGTCGGTTTCGATCAACAACAAAAATCACTAACACATGTAACCCATCAAAAGTCAAGATATTTCCCTAATTCTTTCCAGCAACGTAGTAGTTACAATTTAACTTTTCACGCAAAAAATGTTTAAACATTTTTCCAGCCCTTTTTCGGCAAATAGACGAGCTATCCATTGCATTAATTACAAATTTAAGTAGTGCGACCAGGCCGTGTATGCTCCTTTTGCATATATATATATATATATATATATATATATATATATANTTAATTCACATGGGCCGACGTTCTCTTTGTAACTGATTCTTGGTATTAAAACATTTTATGTTTACAATGACAAAACATATTTTTAAAATTGCATGGTCATATATTTAACTAACTGTCTTATTGGGACCGAGTTCTTAATCAGTTCATTTGTTATATCGCGATATTTACTTCACTGCACAAATATAATAAATAATTGTGTCTGCCTCCATGCTTCATGAAAGGGACCTAAGGCAATTGTAACAGGGCATAAAATACTGGATTGAAATCGATCATTTTCCCGGCAAAATGCGTTTAGTAAAGTCTTATCCTGAATTGAATCTCCTGTGCTACAATAAGTAATTCCAAAATATTCTGTTAAATAAAATAAAAAATGTGGTGTTCCTTGTCAGTTTCTGGCGAGTGCGTAGTTTATGCCTTAAGTAGCATTGGATACACTCTTAACATTGAAAATAGTCGAAAAGAAAATGACACGACAATATAAATATTTCTAATGAATCACCTCTGTCGGTTTCGATCAACAACAAAAATCACTAACACATGTAACCCATCAAAAGTCAAGATATTTCCCTAATTCTTTCCAGCAACGTAGTAGTTACAATTTAACTTTTCACGCAAAAAATGTTTAAACATTTTCCCAGCCCTTTTTCGGCAAATAGACGAGCTATCCATTGCATTAATTACAAATTTAAGTAGTGCGACCAGGCCGTGTATGCTCCTTTTGCATATATATATATATATATATATATATATATATATATATATATATATATATATATAGGGTAAATTATCAAGTAAAACTTCTGAGAAAATGAAAATCAATATGTTTCAAACACATTACACGATGTCATGTAACAAACCCTTCCCCAGCTTTTCCAGCTAAGGTGGTCCAAAGAGCCTACCGTTTTCCTTCAAGATTCCATCGCTAAGAAAAGAATATTTTAAAAGCTATTTCGCCTCTGATGCAAAAATAATATTATAAAATCAGTATCTTCCAAGCCTTTCCAGCTAAATTTTGAAAACAGAACCTTTTATAATTTTTCCAGGCGAAATGGTTATTGCAACAATTAAATTGGTGAAACTAATGGTGTAGATACTCGGCGCGCTTTGGTTAAAATTCAATTCAGAGGGAAAACTATATTTAGCGTTTTTCCATCTCAAAATTAAAACGAATCACTCTAAACTAAATGATTTTAAAAAAAAGTTATACGCATTAAGAAGAAATTTGCGTATGACGTAAGCAGCTTTAAGTCATAAAACTGTACCTTTTTGCACTTTCAATATCATTGTTATAGCATGGTAATGCATTGCCCGAGAACTTTTAAATACAAAACCGATCTCAAATTTCAATAATTGACACGATTAAACCAATTTTCTTCAAATATGAAATTACTCGATTTAAAGTAATATTACTGTGTAGCCCTAAACCTTACGACCCTTTCGAAAGAAAATTGTCACGTATAATTCCTGACCGATAATAGGCAGCAATGATTTTAATATTTCTCACAAGATTTTCTATCATTTTGTCTCGCATATTATCAGTCTGACGCGTAAAAGTTTCATTTCCCATGGCTTTAAAATTAATCATCATTCAACTATTCTCCTTATAAATATTTATAAAATTTACTTGAGTTTCCAACCTTCCAAATTTTAATAAAAATAGTTAAGGATAAAGAAAACCTGACGCAGTTCTTGATTATAACGGTGAACAATTAGGTCAAATCTTTTCCATACTGCCTACGTAAGCAAGGTGCCATCTGCGAATTTAGAGAGCTTGGGGTCAAGTTCGATCGTCGTAAAAATTAAATAAGCTAAATACTGTGAACTATAATGCTAAAGGGTGTGGACTACTTAGAGCCGAGTTTGTAAGTCATTGCAGCGCAAAAGATGCTGAAACTTAAAATAAACACATAAAATTCCTAAAGCGTCTTTTTCAACACAAAAGTACGTTACAGAAAAGCAATATCTTCTATCTTTGAAATTTGGGCAGAATTTACAGACTGTAGCCCAAAACGAAGACTTAATCTCGTAGCAAACATTGGGAAAACTGATATAAAAATTACAGTGGTTGAAGTAGGAAATACTTACCAAACGCTATTTCCCCCAACGCATTGAAAAGTACTTTAAACTTTGTTACCAAAAAGTTGAAGAGCCCCTGAATAGGGTAAAAAGGTCAATATTTAAATTTGCCTAAGTAAAATATAAAACGTTCTATTGACAAAGTAACATAATAACTACTTAAATCAATACATCGATACATTGGCGAATTTCAATGTCTCGGGTGCAAAACTCAGTTCACACCATTCATAAAAGTCCACTCCCTGGTTACATTACATGGTGGATTAATTGCTCATGTAATCTCTGTTTTATTTCAAAAACATCATTGACTTGACATGCCCAACTTTACCTTACGCGTGCAGATGAACACTTTTGTCAAGTTTTGAACGCGAAATTCGTCTGGTAGTAGAATCTCGGTAAAACAGAGAATAATGAAAACACGCTTTTGCAAAGCGATAATAACAACAATCCTGTGAACCAATACTAACTGCATGACGCTGCGGTGGAAGAAACAATTAAGACCAAGAATAAAACCGCAAGCACGTTCCTCAAAAGACCCCTTGTTTTATTCTTCAGAACCCATGACACAATTGGACGGAATGAAATGAGAGCCAAAATCTAAAGTAAATTAATGAAAGTCTTTACCATTTTTCAAATTGGCCATTAAAAACAAAATAAATCTGTACTCGAATTCTCTGTTTGCATGGCACATGCGATGATTTATAAGTAACTCCCTTCCTTGAAAGGAAGATTCAGTCCTGACAATAACCCATACAATGTTTTTTGTCTATGGCTAAGGACCATGGGAGACATAAAACCACTGAGTATGTGAAACTGTAAAGAAATGAACGAAAGAATAATGGGGTAACGTTTAGCTAAGAAAAAAAAGAGTTGACCTTATACTTAAATTCATCTCACATGAAAAATATCCAGAATGTAGTTCTCGGAAGGCCAAAAAATGTACACCATAGGGTCTGTGTGGAAGCAATACTACCACGTTTTGACTCTACACTTTCAGAAATGGAGTAGGAGATCCTCTGCAGTTCCGGAACTTTTAAGGTGTGCCGGGTATTAGAGAGCATTGGTTTGATGGCATTATCACAAGAAAAATTGAATACAGAAATTGGTATCTAAAATCGCCATCTAGACGCAAACTATCAGCATACCAACTAACTTGGCGCCATATTAATGAGGTCGGTATTAAACGGAGCGACAACGGACACTGTCTACCACATATTACCCTCATAAAAGTGAAGCAATGATGAGGTGGTACTACCACTGATGTTTTTATCGAGATAGCATTTCTAGAAAGTGGCCAACAGAGGATAAGGTGGCCCTTCTCTCCAGGAGACAGACTACACCTTTATCAAACGTTTAGGGTTTTCAATTAAGCACACAAAATAATTCTATAAACGGGAGGATCACAATAAAAGTCAATTATACAAAAACTCGCCGGCTACATTATTACTCTCTATGAAAAAAAAATTCCAGTCTCCGCAGGCTATATTATTACTAATAACGCAAAGACTTATATCGTACAATTGCTTCCACCTACTCCAATTAGATATAAATTTCAAAATATACACAACTACAGACCTGTGCTGTTCATCATAATTATGCATATTACGCAGGGGGTTCATACATTTAGTCTATCAGCACGCCTATTTCTAGAAAAGATTATTATGTTCAAGTATTCATTATTATTTTCGAACAATGAAAAATATCGTGTAATGCGTAACGAACACTGGATTTTAATTATCGGGCCAATAAACTGGGCATATTTTATCAGTAAGGCTTGCACTTGAAAATGGTGAAAGGTTATGCTATGTTTCATGAAAATGATTTTCAACAAACTAACTGCCAATTAAAGTGATTATCCTATACGAAAGCGGTCTTTCAAAAATTAAAAAGGCTAATCTTCAGCTTGGAAACCATGGATTTTATTAATTTATTTTATGAATCATTAAATTATTATAATTATTAACTCGTTGCCCATAAAAATCCGGCAAACTGAAGATTTTATCAAATTCAAAAGTGTTGAAGTTTCACAGTTTTTGGAGTAAGCAAGGGACTTAAAATTCTTTTTGTGGATACAAATTTGTTACGTTCACAAAAGCTCTCCATACTTCTCTGCAGCTTGATTGTCGCTTCAATTGCCAGATTTTCCGTATAAAATATAGACGCTCTTCCTATGTGAAGTCGAAATTTGATATTTAAAACGTTTTCTTTTCATAAATCACCTTACACACACCCCTACATTCAAAAGTAAATCCACCACGAAGGACTCTTGACTAATATCGTCTCATTTCCCTTCCGAAAAACAAATTGCCACAAGCTTAAAACCTTATAAAGGTTTTTTTAAAAAGCCTAAATCACTTTAATAAACTTGAAAATAACACATGCGAATCTCATTTTCAAGTTCTTTTACAAATATGTTGTCTCTTAACAAACGAAGCATGTAATGATAACAAAATTCCTTCAGAAAATTTTAATTGATTACAACTTGAAAAGAAAGCTCCCGGTGTTTCGGGAAGTAGTGCAAAAAACAGTTGCTTTTAATTACTTGCGCCAAAGAGAAACCTCCTGTATGCAAAATGGAAGAAACAAGCTTTGAAATGAAATTAGTTTTATGTTTATCTTCCTAATCCTCATCAAGCACATACATACTGTGACCTTAGCCTGCATACATGCCGTGACCTTACTACGCATAGAATTATCGAAAGACTTCAAAAAATTGTAAATATCTTATTCTAATTGATAATGATGACGTCAAATGCGTTTTGCAAATACTGAATAGTTTTGTGACCTTAAATCGGTTTCTTTACTACAACTACACAGTGTAAATAAGACTAGCAAAAAAACTGATCGACTTACGGCGAGAAGGTTGGCGAAAATGAGATCCTACTTATCAAATTTGTTCTGGTGGTTTACGCTTTAATCTTACCATATTTGTTAGAAAATCGATATATTTTTTAAAAAATCTATATTTTCATGTCCTGCTTTCTTTCTTTTAATTTACAGGATCTGCCTACTTGATATACAAAGGGACTTCGCTGTTCAGTCACAAGACAAGCAAAGAAAAGGCTATAACACCAATTCAGTTTTATCAGCGACCGAAAAACAATTTTTGTGCTTCTGTCGTACCATTTAAGATTTTTTACTTTGCAGTCTCCCTATAAAATAACATGAACGGGTAGGCATTAAGGGGGATAGAACTTCAATACGAGTGGACACTCCCTACCTCAAGACGCGTTTTACTTTTGACATCTGAAATCGTTGAGTAGTCGAGCAGCAATCATACTATATCTGACTAACGTCAGACAAAATAGAGATCACCCAAATAACACTTAGCGGTGAACATTTCAAGAAGATCTGGAGTGCGGGTGAGCAGGCTAGTCAGGGCTTAAGAAAACTGCACTTGACAGAAACCGTGGAGCCTCTTTGCTGCACGACCCAAGTATAAGTGCGGAATATATATCTTCAGAATGTTCCTTTCTATCTTCTAAAAGAAACGTTTACTGGTTTTGTAAGGTCCAAGAACTGTTATCTGCTGTTGAATGCATAATGAAATTTTTATAACACTTGGATCGGAATCTAATTCTAGATTTCCCAGATTATCTCCAAAATTACCAGAAAATAATGCGAAAACAGGAGAAATCCCTTTCACAAAAATAAACCAATGAACAATATTTTCCGGGCTCTGAGAGTATAAAAATTAAGTAAATGAAAGGCAAATGTATGGAAAATCTAGGGGAGCAAATTTTCCTTCATCCTCACTTTAGGAAAGCGATTCATAGCTCGTCTCTGCTGGTGAGGTGTGTGGAGGCGACCGCAAGCTATCGCTCCCCTGAAACGGCTACCACTGCTATCGTGACCAGATGCTGCACTACATAAGCTATCTGCGGCAAGTTCTTAACCACAATATTTTGTCAACTATCTTCTACTTAAGTACACCATATTTTCCCAGGGCATCCTCATTCAAAATCTCCTTGCAACCAATATCAATCAATCTTATTTTATCAATATCTTTCTTGTCTTTAAATCTATTACGCCATGTATACAGTCTAAAGAACGTAATATCAGAAGTTCTCATTGGGGGGCTTTGAGCATTGTGCTATATTCTTGCCCTTTCTCAGCATTTCTATTACCATTGCAATACTAATCACAAAAATATATTAATATATTAATTAACCAGGATCAGAAAGTAATATATTTGCATGACTAAAGATACAGCGGTAATAGAAATCTATAGGGAAAGGCAATACACATTATCAAAACATTACAATTTTTCGTATTAATTTTAGTCTCTCCTGTTATCAAAAAACAACCTCCCGTTGTGTTTTACTTGATAAATTTTATTAACAATATACGGAAAATACCTACATTTTTACAAAGAACTTCACAATTTGTTGTGTTTCCTTCCATGTATGTGCGCAATATTATAAAACAGTGGTTGCCAATACTTAATAATCTAAAGGGAGAAGAATTAATAAATCTATACAATTACAAAAGAATTAATGAAAAAAATCGTCAGCAATTACATTCCGTTGTCCGTGATCCTATCAATACATTTCGACAAAGATGTTAAACTTCCTATTTTATCTGCGTTACGTTACGAAACAAGGTAGACAGGGAAATTGCTGGTGCAAATAAATAATGGGGGATGTTCTGTCGAAATGGATACTAACGTTACAATGCTATTGTCAGTTATAATTGCTTTATTTCGTTGTACCCCTAATCAGTTTACAAATGCAGCAACAAAAGTAAAAGATCCCCTTAGAACGTTTAGTTCTTCCATTGGGTAAAAGAGTCATGTGATAATTCTCTAAGTTTTCCTGTCGTCTACAAAGTGTAAGGGAATCTCAGTAAGGGACTCCCCCGTATCTTGTAAGTCAATATTTTGATCACGTGACTGCGAGTGTGTGTGAGTGTGTGTGAGAGATTTATATGGTAAATAGAGGTTTTTCTTCATAAGAAATACTCCAGCTATATTCTCCGAAGTTTCCTAATACAGTCCTCTAAAAACACAACGAATATTTTACATAAAGCCCAGTGCTGGTCTACCTCTTTAGTGTCATCCCTATAGGTATGTTGCTGATGACCATATTAAAATATACGTATCTAGTTAGAATGTAGTAGCAATGTCTCGAATATCCCCATCAATATTTCCACGGTATAATACGCAAGTATCGTATTTCTATCTTGTAACCGTATCTGATTCCTTTTCTGACAGCATTAACTATAATAAGCCTTTGACTGGAAATCTTGTGGCTAATTTATTCCTTGGCATTCTAGCTGGTAGCAATAAAGATTGGGCAGGTAAATATCCAATTATCTCTAGGTATTGGCAAACTATACTGAGGCATTTCCAAAACAAGGCAGCCCAGTGGTTTAGAGAGAGAAAAAAAGGGAATAAAAATGTTACAACAATACGTATTGGAACCAGTGCCTATTTGGACTGCGTTCCTAACCAAATCATTTTTTTCAACCTAATCTCACACTTGGCTGAACTGTTTTTCCCCCGATCCCGTATCGTTTTACACCCTCGTTCAAGTCCACATAACTTGGAGTGTAAACCCTACAGAACTATGACTTTCTATACAGACCAGTAGCATATCATCACTACAAAAAATTCAAGGCAAGGTTTGGAATATAAAAAAAATGTTTTTAAGCTGATTTAATATTAACAGCAAATCAAAATAATGCGGCCAAATACCTATTTTGCTTCACAAAATGTGAAAATTTCTGTCAGAAGAATTACCTTCTCCTTTCCGTTGGGTTTTGAAAACCTGTGTCAAGGTGCAATGAAAACGATTTCAAAATCGTCATAATCAAGTCTCCATGTATTATTGGCGGATGTCGAAAAATGACTTTTTCCGTAAGTTCCAAGTCGTCTTTTAAGAGTTTTCCTTTCATTATATTCTGTGATGCCCGCTTGTAGTTACTGTCAGATTCTGTTTCACTATCTGCATCGTAGCCCTCTTCCTCTTGCCCTATTTCACTCGTTGCATCGTCATCCTCCTCTGCCATAATTTCTGCTGTAAACTTCTATTTGAAAAATGGATGTTATGTAGAATGAATGGCAAGGAATTACAAATATTCGATGGATGAAAAAAGGAAAATACTACAGGACCACGATAAAGTCCCTTGTCAGCAATTTTATGATCCTCTCAACTGAAAGGTTTAAGCTGTCAATAAACTTGAAACAGAGGGGAGAATAACAGTACTAAACAACAGATAACGGTTTGGGCGCCACAAAACCTGAAATTGAACCATTAAAATGGGGGTTAAATAGCAAAATAGGTGCCACGGTGGAAAGCCAAATTACATACTCTACATGCCTGTACAATTTGCGAAATTGAGGAAACTAAATTATGATATGACAGGCATAACAGGAATGATAGATATTAAAGGTAAAATACAATCTGCAATGGTGGCTTAATAGTTAGTGCACTGCACAGTAACNAAAATGGTGCGGGTTTTCCGTCGCTTATATCAATGGGATCCATGCGGTATAGTTTTAGGCCGCAAGCCGTTTGGTTATTTATGTGCCACACATGTGATAAATAAAAAATTCCAACATTAACTATTTTTGCTCACTTTTGAATCGGTGTTTACATGTGTAATTCAGGCATTATGGTTGTATTGGGTTGTATTTTTTCACTCATTTTCTTTAGCGTTTTCCTATCATGACGCCATACTGACCGGAACAGACTCTCATCACAATAATCAGTAACAGTTGGGGATATCACAGCATTTCTGCAGCGGTGATATGACATCTGTTCTTAAGCTTCTCGTGACTATAAAGGTAGCACTAATGTGGGCAGGGAAAAATATATAACTTATCCCATGTGAAGTTTTTCAAAGTATAAGGCCAACTAATGTCACCTACACAATAGGGGTTCCTCGTATTTAACACTGCTTGTAAAATATCTGGCAGCACTGTGAGGCATTTTCATAAAAAAGATTTGACGTTAATTTTCTTCTACTCAAAGTGACTGCATGCAGTTATCGATTCACTAATCCATTATAAATAAAAAAACACTTTTTTATCGAAATTTGTTGCCACTAAGATTTATTATCTTATTATCGTACCAATAAAGTAAAATAATTGCTATCAGTCTTAATAAGGTTTCGTAGTCCTTTGTTGAAGGGATCAATGACATTAAAGTTCATGGCTGGTTATTGTTACATCATACGAAAACGCTGAACACCCGTGTACAGTCCTTTCTATGTTAACGTCACATTTATAGAAAACTGCCTCCAAAAAGTGTTCGCAACTTTCAGACCCCGGTTAAAGTAAGGGTCAAGGGTGACCCTTATGTTATTAAAACTGACTTCGGTTTTTATATTCTTCACCAGTCATGCATTTCAAAATTTTTACACCATATAAACATTTTTCAATCTGTATTGATAAACCATGACAAAAGTAAATGGTAAAGTAAATAATATTGTGATACGGCCTTTGTTTGTCATTGTCAACTAAAGCGATTACACAGCACCAAAAGCCTTAAGTGCGGTATTAAAGTACTTCTTTACAAGTTCATTGATATCAGTGTTTTCTGGTCTATCCATATGGTAACCTTCCAGTTAAGACCACCAGACTGATCAAATATTGCTTGGTAAAAACAACAAGTATGTAAGGGCTTAAGTTGTACAGTAATAGCTGACATGAATACTCACATTTTAGCTCTTTGATTATTCTATACAATTTTTTTACAAAGAATTCACATACCATATGATCCACAGAATATCACTTATTAGTAGTAAAATCAAGAGACAATGAGCGCTTTAAAGATATTGTTTTAATAATTCATGTGTGAGAGGCAGGAGACTTATCAGACCAAATACACGTGGCGAAGATCTAAAAAGATCTTATACGAAATCATGGTGTTAACGCAAAGAAAACAATTTTTAAACATCGAAAAGAACCATCGATAATCAGTTTCGCACAAGAAAAGTGGGCGAAATCAAATCTTTCATAAATAATCCACCATTACCAAAACGGTAAAGAGCCTTTTTACAAAATTCAGCTGACATACTTGAATTGCTAATGTCTTTCTACATAATTTCCTGGTTAAGGTAAACTCCATACCCCAAATCAGGCACAAAGCTTTTTATCTATTCTTTGCTCCATTTAAATAATCAGGATGTTGGAAAAACAATTCATAATGTAGCAACCACTGTAAAATACTATTTTGCCTTTCCCTTTTTAATCTTATAAACTTACCCTTTCAATAAAAAGTAAACCTCCATGTAATATTTCACTCACTGGTTTAAGCTTGCTGTTTTCTTTTAATTTGTCATGATTTAGCCACTGTTGTGACTAAATAACGCAAATATATTGTACCGCTTTTAACTCCATAAAATTTATACTTGAATTAGCTTTTCCTCCGAGTGTAGTACATTAAAGCCACGTAACGCCTCAATGACCTTAAAAAGTCCTAAACCTATTCATACTGTGATAACCAAAACATAATGTAGCTTAAATATGACGACTGTGTGGCAAATGGTGCATTGCAAAAATTCTGAGAAATAAATGATACGGGTCAACAAGAAGGGCAGCTTATTGAAAATTATAACGCACGGGTGCGCAAAAGAAGATATTTAAATTTAAATATTTAAATTTCAAAATAATTCCAATTATCTACAGAAAATCAAATTCTGTTGATATTGAAAATCAAGATCTGTCGTTTATTTTTTTCTAAAAAAATCACTTTCTAAAATCCAATAACAATATGACGCCTTGGTCACTTAAAATAACAAATAAAGAATAATCTCATCAGCTCAGATATTCTACTCAACGGAGGTATGAGCCTGAAGCCACGTCATTTGAGAAGTTTACCGTTATGGGAAGGAGGAGGGCCCCATAAGTTCGGACCCCGAGTAATAACAGCTGTACGCAATACTAGTTAATGTAAAAGTTGAAACAATCAAGGCTTCGATCAAAAATTAAAAATTTAATNGCCTCAATGACCTTAAAAAGTCCTAAACCTATTCATACTGTGATAACCAAAACATAATGTAGCTTAAATATGACGACTGTGTGGCAAATGGTGCATTGCAAAAATTCTGAGAAATAAATGATACGGGTCAACAAGAAGGGCAGCTTATTGAAAATTATAACGCACGGGTGCGCAAAAGAAGATATTTAAATTTAAATATTTAAATTTCAAAATAATTCCAATTATCTACAGAAAATCAAATTCTGTTGATATTGAAAATCAAGATCTGTCGTTTATTTTTTTCTAAAAAAATCACTTTCTAAAATCCAATAACAATATGACGCCTTGGTCACTTAAAATAACAAATAAAGAATAATCTCATCAGCTCAGATATTCTACTCAACGGAGGTATGAGCCTGAAGCTCAGTCATTTGCGAAGTTTACCGTTGTGGGAAGGAGGAGGGCCCCCTACGTTCGGCTCCCGAGTAATATCAGCTGTACGCACTACTAGTTAATGTAAAAGTTGAAAAAATCAAGGTTTAGGTCAAAAATTAAAAATTTATTATGACACCTTCCTGTATTCAAGTAAACACATACATAAAAATATGTACAAAAAGAAGTACATACAGTAAAATTGATGAACTAAAAAACACTAAAAGAAAAAAAAATTCAAAATATATTTTTTTTAGCTAAAAACAAATAACAAAGTTATGTATTTTCCCATTGTGGATCAAAATGCACACATTTGAAGTCACAAATACCACGCATATAGGATTCCAAAGAAAAAATATTAATGAAAGAAGCGAAAATAATTTTTTACCTCTGGACTGAATTTGTTTTCGGCAGTCACTGTGGATTCTATAGGATCCAACGTCATTGCTAAGGCACAGCCAAAAAGTGTGGAGCAAAGTTCTTTAACAGTCTCTTTACGAAATGCTTGATCAGTCAAGACTGAAGCTTCAACTGCACGAACGATTTCACTCTTTGATGATAAATTGTGCTATGAAAAGGAAGGCGATTTATGTTAGAAGAGACTGCATTACTTAAAAAAACAAACTGCTTCTTCTTCTTTTTCTCTTTCGTTTTCTTCTTCCTTTTTTTCTATTTCAAGTGACATACGGGAAAGCGTTTTGCTAACCAACTTTAGGTCTGATTGTTACTTTTTCAAAAAAAAACCCGTACACCAAAATCGGAATGATAAAGGTTTATTTTCCTGCTTTGTTTACTTTTCAAGGGCATCAAGAAACAACTTTTTACCTTTTTTCGAATACAACTTTTTACCTTTGCCAAAAATCAGAAAGCTACGGGTAAGAAAAGTCTGGTGACCTTTTAATTTTTCGTCAAATAAAAAGGTAACGTAAAGCTTGCTTTCAACTTGATATGTAATGTGAGGTAGGAAAACAATCAACCTTATGTTGAGGATTTAATTCCAAGAAATAGTTCCAAAACACACTGGGCAGTATCACAATATTCCTACGACATAACTCTCATGTCCGTTATTTTTCGCTTCCTTTTCCTCCAATACAAAATAAACGAAAATTCAATACCGCATATTACATAAACCTTCTCAGTATTTTAGGAAGCACGTCAACAATTCCTTCCTGCTGAACTGTTCTCGAGAACAGATTTTCCTAAAAATTACAAATAATATCAGCTTTACTTACAAAAAGTAAAAAACGCATTTCCTTAAGCAAGATGGTTATCATTCAGCAGTATAGTCTTTCTATAATTAAACACCTTCTGCAATCAAAATTCATTCAAAACTGGTAAAAGATAACTTCCTTTTTGTTTAAAAAAACTGCGGCACCTCTTCACTAACAACTAAAACTGAAATCTACTCACCTTTTTATTTGTGTATGGACATTTACAAAACAACGGAAATAATTTATTTTGTAGGAATAATATATTACGTAATTCGAATGGACTGCAACAAAATCTGTTGTGCATTCGACTACTTAGAAACTATCAGAATGTTAGAAAACTGAAATATTTTTATTTCTCCTAATACATAATCCACAGTATACAATGTTCAGTAATACGTTGTAAGTTAATAGCATGATCAGAGTAAAATTTGCAGAGGTAATCTTCACTTTGTCCGATTTTGGTGGCTGTTTCCTTGGGGTCTTTTAACTATTGCCAGGGCTAAACAAATAGTGCTTGAGCAAGACAGAAGTGAAAGCAGTGTTAAAACAGATTTTGTCATGTCGTAACATGACATTTCATATTCGTAGAATTCCGGATGAAGCCCCAAATGGGCATTAGCGAGTTTTCAAAAGTTGCTGTGTCGTTGGGACTATAGCTGAGTAGAGAGAACAAAGGATTCCTACATAGGTGGCGGCAAACTATCAAAGTTCCAGTATCAACTCGATACTATTTATTAGTCGATGTTTTATGGTACGCTCCAAAAGTTACGTTAAACAAAAATCGTAAACAACATAGCTAAATATAATTCATAATATAATATAATATTTATATTTTTTATTTATTTATAATATTTATAATTTTTTAATACATTAAAAATTTTTTTTATTTATTTATAGTTTTAGATTAGTCATGCGCATGGCATATGCTGGCAGGGAAGAAGACCTCGGCTTCAAACTACACGGACGGAGAAGTCAGAGTGTCCTTCCAGTAATCTTGGCCGATCTTTACTTTGCATACGATCTTGCAATATTTACAGAAGAGTTTGAACAAGCACAAGAACTGCTCATCAGCCTGGAAAATGAAGCAGAATAAGTTGGACTAGTTTGCAATGCAAAAAAGACAGATCCAAATATTTAACCACAACAGCCCAAGTGCTATTAAAGCCAAGGGTGGCACTGAGTTGCGAGTGGTACAAAACTTAAATATCTTAGAGAATGGACAGAATGTTCAGAGAAAGATTCCATGACTAGAAAAACACTAGTGTGGAATGCTTGTCACAAGTTTAAGAAAGATATGGTCATCCGGTGTTTCTGTTGACTTGAAAATACGACTATTTACGGCAACAGTTGGATCGGCATTCTTATATGGATCAAATACATGGACACTGGATAAGAAAATGACGAAGCAACTTTATGGATGTTATACCAAGATGCTCAGGATGGTCAAAAATGTTCCATGGCTCGCACACATGAATAATAGTTGTATGGCAATCTTTCAAAACTTTCAAGGAAAGTCAGGCAAAGAAGGATGCGCCTTTCTGGCCATTCTGTCAGACACCCAGAGGAGGTTACTAGCAATCTAGTTCTCTGGCAACCAACTGAAGAGCAAGCAAGTAGAGGAAGAAGAAAGTTCACGAATGTGGATAATCTGCTATAGGATACTCGAATAACAACAGTTAATGAACTGAGAGTGGCAATGAAAAAAACAAAACCCAGTGGCGAGTTCGTGTCAGCGATGTGGTACGTCCTGAAAGACGGCTGAGGTGAGGTGAGGAGGTTAACTAATGAAAACAAAGAATATACTGCTCTGAAAAAACCATTTCGTACAAATCAAATAAACCACAATTAAATTCAATTAAAAATTGGCAGTAACTTAAAGGAATTTCATAATATAATTTGCTGTACACATTAAAACAACTAGTAACTCCCATCTGTTGAGCTGGTTTTTATTACAATCCGTGTGGCTGAATCCAGTGGTACCAGCGATTGACTATGTTCAAAAGAAGGATTGAGGTCCAGAATGTAAGTATGAATGTAAGGTACATCGACCATCAACAAGAGGAATCACGTCAACAACTTGTTTCACTGTGGCACATTCTCTAAAAGTTAATGGAGATACAGCAGACTTTGCAAAACACCTGTTATCACTGAAAATACGCAAAGCGCTAACAGAAATAGATCTAAAAAAATCAATGAAAGAAGTAATTACTTATATCGAAACCAGAGCATGGCTAACCTTAAGTAAAGTCTAGCATGTTTTTGCCACATGTGCCATGTTATCAAACTCAGTTATTTGCACTGTAGTCTAAACTGTTTTCATAGTAGGAAAAGTAAGAATTTAAGAGAGACAAAATTTTGAGGCCACACTGCCACTGGCTCTGAATATCAAGCTTCTTGGTTGGTTATTTTCAAAGAAACATTTGTTGCTGTCTAATTTAATATACTACGAAAAAAGCAAACCTAATTAAAAACTACGAATTCATTTTAAACTTAAACGAGGTCAAGCCAAAAGGAGGAGAAAAACGAATTTATATAATCAAAGTTGGGAAGCACGAGGAAAGAAGTTACGACTGTAAAGACTTCCTTACATATGAAACCACCACAACACGGGGATGAAAAGGATGTGAAGAGGATATGAAAAGCTAGTTTGGTGCGATGGCACAAAGTGATCTGGAACAAATAACGACAGAAAAACTATAAGACCTTCGCGATGAAATTGGAATGAAGTGGGTTACACAGTGGCACGTAAGGGAGACATTATTGTTTCATTTCTTGATAAATGTACGTAACAGCATCGCAGATGATGGCGAATACATTTGCTGCCCAATGCTCGCGCTGACGTGTTGGAAACTCTTCAAGCTCTTATCGTTTTTCAATAACTAATTTACCTTGCAAGTAATGTCTCGAGTACAAACGCTGGCTCCATTCACGTCTACATTCACGTCTTGGATCCAGGACATATCACTGCCTTTTTTGTCGAATAGTTCAATACTTCTTGGCGATATGGTAAAGGCTTAAATATAACTGTGAGCAGGGATTACAGCGACCATGAAAATTGCAAAAGAGAGATCTGACCCTGCCTGCACAAGGCATCTGCTTTGGATGCATAGCTCCCAAGACGGTTTAAAATAACAAGCAAAAGGCCTGAAGACCCACCACGTTTGAACTATCCAAATTAATAAAGCAGTCATTACGGTCCTTCTGGCATAAACGAAAGTTTTCATATAGACTACATTGGATACTTGCAGCTCATAATTTTTTTATATACTTGTAGTATTGTTATTGTCTCGTCCATTGTGTCACACGTCTTTTAGTTTCTGCAGTGTCTCCGTAGTATGAAGCAAGAAGAAGAAACATTCATATCAGAGAATAGCACCTGAACCCGTTAACGAAAATCAAGTGACAAAATGGTAATTAATTAAAACTAACCTCTTCACTGGATTCTTGCTCGTAAGAAAAGAAGAGCACAATGGGCAACAATCCTTTCACAAACTGTAGTAATATTTGGTACTCTCCGTGAAACACATTTTCTTCTGATCTCCACGACACTAAAAGTTGCTGAAATAAACTGTAAGTCTTTGTTGGCCATGCGTTCAAAACAAAAAACTCGCAAAATTCAGTAGAGTTCTGAATTAGTTTGCTGCATGTTGCCAGATGCATCGCAAATACTTCGATTTCACCCGGCTTATCAAATTTAATACAGGGATCAGATGAAAAGCAATTGTATTGTTTTTCAAATGAGTTCAAAACAATATCTATCGCTTTTGTCCTTATTTCGGACAAAAGTTTAAGCTTTTGTCTTTCTCTCAATTGATTTGCTTGTGTAGACTTTATCCTCCGACTATCGACAAAGCTGCTGGAATTAGTGACGTGACTTGCACCAATAAGCCATTGTAAGACCTGCAAAGCTGCAGGACTATATCGCCTGTTCGATAAAGTAATTCTTAAGCATGACAGACCATCACACTCATAAAAACTTTTGAGGCCATCAAATGACAACAAAAAATGCGGCAGCATTTGAAAACACGAATAAACTGCTGACGTATTAAGGACATGCTGCTGAACGTATTCTTCGTCGCCTTCAAAGAGTTTTGTACTCAAAAGAAATGGTAATATGACCGTGTTTAAAATTTTGTTCTTCAGCGTTGTGTCAATGCACGGCACTACTGTTGCTAAATGGTAAGCTATTTCTTCCTGTATGATCGCATTGTTACAAAGAAGATCATGATATGTCTCAAAAATGGAATTCAACTGAAATTTCTCTGACTTTCTGCTGCACTTTTCGTCTCCACTGGAATACCAAACGCCACTATCTTGTCGAGCATCATCTGTTCGTTGTTTTTGATGTCCTTTATCTTTTTTATCCGACATTGTTAAGTAACTTCTGATATTTGTAGGAAGGCATAAACCTGTCATGTTAGTGTCATTCCTTAACACCTGTCCAAGTAGGTTCAGAGCTTTACTGCGAACATCCGGAGGCCGTTCCTCTATCCTGGTACAAAGAAAAATAATCGAAGCATTACACTTACCTACAAAAACTTGTATGCTTATGTACAAAAACTTAGTATACAATAGCCACCTTAATTCAACCAACAAGGATGCTACAAAAGGATTTCTATGATGGCAGCATTTGGTGATTAAACGACAAATTTCCATCCCGCCTAATATGCGGGCAATCAAAACTACCATTATTCACAAATTCAAACAATAAAATGGAAGTTCTTCATGGTGAAATCGTTATGTTTAGTGTTACAATCAATAATGAAAAACGTGTTACAGGAACAAAGCTTGAAATATAACAAAGAAAGTAGTAGAACCGACCTTTTCGTAAATGGTAAACATAAAATGTAATTTAAAAGACCTTACAGGTTCTAGTACAGTTTAAGTAAAAGGAAAACTCATTGGCGCCGCATCTACATAACGATATCCAGAAACTTCGCATCCTGTGTGATCTGTTTTATCTTCGTGACTGCTGCTGACCCTAAACGTACAGCCAACTTTGAATTAAAACAATTAGTATTTGTTGTAATAAATGCCAACGTGCAAATTTTATACAAATGAGAACTGAAACATGATTCACGTTGGATTAACAGTATGAGTACTCTTTGTTGTCTGGAAAACTCTGAATATTCATTTCTCTGCAAGAATATGCATTAAATAACGAAGGGAATGTTGTACCTTATAAACTTAGATTTTGATATCTGATGGGTGTAGTAATAAGAACACATTACCGTTGGTAAAAGGAATGATAGACATTTTTGTAATAAATAATGGGCACAACACCGTGGTTTGGTAGGTAGTGTAGTTGCATTGCAAGCAAGAGGTTCCGGGTTCGATTTCGGGGACACGAACACCCTTGAAATCTTAAAAAAAGCCACTGGTTGGGCTATAAAAAATGACACGCCCATAATTCTTCACTGCTCCAATGAAATTCCTCAGAAGGGGGTCGACTGAGTACAGGAAATGGGAAAAGGGTCATTAATGCGTAAAAAACAACAAGAAGAAAAAGAATGTATGCGGAGCCAAAACGCAAACATTTGTTATAAATATTCCAATAAGTAGGAGCTTCTTTAAAACCTGTCCTTTTAGAGGAAGACTAATTAAAAATTGTACCTTCCAGGGGGACGCTTATTTGAGAGGCGGATTCTACTTAGAAAACAGCGATCAAAATCTTTAAACATTCTAAACCAAAACATTAAAATTAAGTTCAAAAATGTACCTAAATTCTTCACTCTGAACACAACACGATAAATAAAAATTATCTGCAACTAAGAGGCCCCTAGTAAAGTAGAAATTAATGTGTTCTTGTTTGAAAGCAGGTTATGGAATATGGCAATTTATTCTGGGGTTTTTTAGTTTTTACGGCTGGCGTGTACGCTTTAGTGCATGTAGTACAGGGTCATCATCAATAAAAGGTTAGGGTAATTAAAATCCAAAAACCAATAACATCAGCTAAGATATCGCATTTAAGACGCCTAGATGGCTAACAAGAATATAGTACTGGCAGTAACTTGTACCCTAAATGAACGCCTTTTGTTGGAAACTCTTAAAGCTCTTATCGTTTTACAATAACTAATTTACCTTGCAAGTAATGTCTCGAGTACAAACACTGGCTCCATACATCCACAGAAGTCCACTGCATTCATGATATCCAAAGCATAGTATTCAACCATCTGCGATGTGCTGGCTTTATACATCAAGCACAGGCTTCGTGCAACCAACGAAACTGGGCAACAATCTGAAATTACACCTTTGTATTAAAACGGAAAATGTCAGGATAGACCACAAAACATGAGAAACGTAATGCTATTATCTTCATTACAACAGCTACTCAACCTACAACTATTATTATTATCATTAGCATCCTTGATATCCTTATTATTGAAAATATCAACACAAACTTTGATCATGAAGCTGTTCTAATATGCAATTAATAATTTAATACGTGGGTCACTGCATCAGATAGATGGCCAATGCTGTATGTTTATTTCAAGTTTCAGTCATAACTTTACAAGTTTTCATGGCTATTGGGCGGTGTCCGCATAAAGAGTTTTTGGAGATACGGTCTCAGAGTAAGCGGCGCGTGTTTTCGTAAGGAATTAAGGGTTTTATTTGTTAATAGTGGAATAACTACAGGTTGTTTTCCTTGCTGTATTCCTAAATCTGTGAACTAAAATGGATAAATTATGTTTGTAAATTATCTCTTTCCTTTAGGTAAGAATTACAAAAGAAAACAAATAGCGCGAAAAATGAACGCCGCAAAATTTCTTCACTTGTACCAACATAATTTTTCAAAAAATTTACTCTACTTTAATTTAATTCAATTTAGATTAATTTAGTTTACTTTAATTCAATTTAGTTTAATTTAATCTAATTTACTTTACTTTAATCCAATTTAATTTAGTTTAATCTAGTTTCATTTAATTCAATTTAGCTTCATTAAGTTTCATTTAATTTCAATTAACTCAATTTTATTTAGTTTCATTTAATTTACTTTAGTTCAATTTAATCTACTTTACTTTAATTTAATTTACTTTAATTTAGTTTAATTTAGTTTAATTTAATTCAATTTAGTTTCATTTAATTCAATTTAGTTTCATTTAATTCAATTTAGATTCATTTAATTCAATTTAGTTTCATTTCGTTTCATTTAATTTCGTTTAATTCAATTTTATTTAGTTTCATTTAATTCACTTTAGTTCAATTTAATCTACTTTACTTTAATTTACTTTACTTTAATTTAGTTTAATTTAGTTTCNTTTACTTTAGTTCAATTTAATCTACTTTACTTTACTTTACTTTAATTTAGTTTAATTTAGTTTAATTTAATTCAATTTAGTTTCATTTAATTCAATTTAGTTTCCTTTAATTCAATTTAGTTTCATTTAATTCAATTTAGTTTCATTTAATTCAATTTAGTTTCATTTAATTCAATTTAGTTTCATTTCGTTTCATTTAATTTCGTTTAATTCAATTTTATTTAGTTTCATTTAATTCACTTTAGTTCAATTTAATCTACTTTACTTTAATTTACTTTACTTTAATTTAGTTTAATTTAGTTTCATTTAATTCAATTTAGTTTCATTTAATTTCGTTCAATTCAATTCAATTTAATTTCATTTAGTTTAATTTAATTTAATTTAGTTCAATCCAATTCAATTTAGTCGTTTCAATATGTATCATATCGCATACAGGAAGGATATGATTTACAGGATAACCACAATACAAAAAATTACAACATATCGCAAGAAATTCAACCTTACTTCTTTAAAAGAGGTCCTTAGAAAAAAATTTTCCAGTCATTTTCACATTTACAGTGTTGAATATTTTATTCCACTGATTTAGTCCATCTATTTAATATTATTTACATGTACGTGTCTGTTATGTTTTTATGTGCCTGAGGCTGCAGAAAAGTGAGAAATAAATGTGCACTGGACTGAACCAGTTCGGTGGGAACATATTTCTCACTAAATTCTTTCCATCTATGTTATACCTGTGATTGTGTGCTTCCCATGTGTCGTTACATACCAGCCTCAATGTAACCACTTGAATTGGGTTTCCAGAATGTGTGATGTAGAAAAATTAAGATGGGCCAGATTGTCATTGGGTTCCCATTGGGATAACGAGAAGCCAATACACAATACTCAATGGGTTTTATGAAAAACTTTTTTAACTGTCAAACAAAATGCGCATCCTTTACCTATCACAATTGAGCTGTGATACATCTATGATGTTAAAAAAGGAACAAGGTTACAGTAGCTGTAGGATCTGCCTTAACCTTTAGTTCATAGTAAAAGTTCCAGAATGAAAAAAAGAACACTGTTGTATACATTTGTATACATCCACACTTGATTCCCCTTTTTCACTCACTACCCCCTGGCGCTATCCATGGGGTTTATAACAGTACAGCAGAGTGAACAATAAAAGGATAAAAAAAATCTTCAAAGGTAAAATGACAGTTAAACAACTGACCTTGTTCGTCTTGTCTGAAGTTATCTTGACGCTTCAGTCCAGCTCTTTTGTTAACAGAAAAATCTGATTCAACTGCACCTTCGTATTTTGTAATATAGTCTGATATGTCTCCAGTTGAGTCACTTGACAGATGTTCGCTTTCACTTGAGTCCAAGTTGCTGCTATCAATATCATTACTGCTTGAATTTTGTTCGATGGACGATGAGTTTTCCTTTGTATCGCTCTTAAAAGTACGCTTTGTGGTAGCATGCCGCTTTCGTGCACTCCTGTTACGATCTATGGTCGTGTTACCTATGTGAAATGGCCTTTTTGTTCTTTTCAGTCTATCCAAAACTTTTACTAATGCATTAAAAAGTTTACTTAATACTTTAGACAATGTCTGAAACACATAAAATTCTGTCTCTTTCTCTTCGTTTCCACAATACAAATAGCTTTTAGTAAAGTCGGCCTTCTTGAAAAAGGATTTATTTTCGTTACTAAGACCTACAACGTCTTTATCAATTACAAGAAATAACTTGAGCAGGGTTTCATATACTCCAGTATCTCGTAACATCTCCATTACAGCAATGCATTTTACATTAGCTTCCTTTGATTGGACCTGCCAGAACAGCAGACACAAGCAACCTGTGATAAGTTCTGCTGCAATTTCTACTTGCCATACATTATTTTGTGCAATTTTCGCTATTGACTGCAGAATTTTTGATGCCATTTGAATACAACTTGACAAAAATGGCTTATAGTTTAGAATTGCTATTGAGTCCCAAGTGCAAAGGGGGAAATTCATTACTGAGGCAAAAACAAATACTATAAAATAATACCCAAGATCCAAATTATTTTCATATTTCTTATTTTCATCCTTATTTTCAAGAAGTTCAGTGAATGCGGAATCAAAAACTTGTTTTACAATGGACTGCTGCATTCCATATTCTTTGTTTCTGTGTTGGCAAAGGCTGATGTTGAGAAGTGCCAAGTACAGTGAGTAAAAGAGCCTTTCACTGTCTAACTTTGGTGTCTGAAATCCTGATTTTTTCCCCAGATTCTGTTCTCCAGGTATTGCTACCTCTTTGTCGAAGGAAACGACATGGTTCTTTAATCTCTCCCTCCAGGAATTAAACATTCGTACATTAAGGAGTAAGTCACCACAGGTAATAGTAATTTTAAGGCAAGTTTCTTTCTTTAAATCTGAAAGGAAAAAAACAATCATAAACTCTCATGACCGAAAATCATTTAAATATAAGTAAATGAAAATTATCAAAATTAAAGATGTAAGCTTTAGATAAATAAATTTAATTTCCATTTCTTTCATCCAACAGTTTAACCTTTCAACACCAATTACTGGCCATCAAACGCTAAAAAGTCCTCTTTAACAATTTTAACAATCTGTCTTTTAGCAGCTCTTCCTCAAGAACCCTTCCTGAGGGGGTGTTAACAGAACATAAAACACTTTTTTAAAGTAACATCAGTAAACGTCAACAAAATGCAGTAGTTTTCAGTTCTACAGAATCATGCAGGAGAAATGTCACCAAAATCCAAATTAGTAAAATCAATATCAAAACTAACAACTGTTTAACTTAAAAATTCTGAACTTTATGAACTCAGAGGAAGCCATTGACGTAAGAGCTCGAGTGTTGAGCCTGACGATGGGAGAAGTATCTCTCGAAACGTAGCTTTGAAAAAGCTTATGACTCATGACATAATAAAGCTCGTATATCTATAACTGTTTAACTTTTTTTGATAATCCTATTAACTCGATGTTAATCTACAACTTCTTCTGCTATATTTCATTAGTTTGGTCTTGCCTTGTAAATTTAAATCCAATCGCTTAGCTCAAAGACCGTCAAATTTTCGTTTCTTTTTTTTGGGGGGGGGGGGTGCCTCTGTTACCTTAAAATTTTTGATAACAACAACGAGATTTCTTTTCCTGTAAATTCAACCTGGAGGTTACTATAGTAGTAGCTTATGTTTATATCTCCATGTCATGTTGTTCGATCCATGTTTTGAAGTTGTAATCACACTCGTGTATTGTTGGGTATCCTCCTTTAAATTGGTAATTGGACCGTTAAGGCCAATGTGATTGAATATTGGACAGTTGAGGCCAATGTGATTGGTTATTGGGCAGTTGAGGCCAGTGTGATTTGTTATTGGACAGTTGAGGCCAATGTGATCAGTTGTTTGCTGACCATTATGACATCTTGGGCATACTGGTGAGTCCCGATTTGTGCACGTTAGCAGCTGTATGGCCATGTCTCGTGCACAGTCGATTTGCCGCAACCTAATATTTTATTTTGCAGTTTTCTAGGCCGGGAACTTTTCAGTGGGATCTTGTATGATGCTTCCCCATTTTCTCTGGTTAGTCGACCATCCTATTTTCCAGGTTTGTGCTGTGTCGAATTCTTCAATTCTTGATTTAAGTCGTGCGGTCTTTGGTGCCTTTTTGTAAATTGGTTTTAGTGGTATTTCGTGTTTGTTGGATTCTAAATGGTTGATGAATTTTTGGGTTGCTTCCTGTCTTCTGATGTGAGGAGCCATTGAACTTAATGTTGGGAGCCATGGTGTTGGTGTGGACTTAAGATTGCCTGTTTCACATCGTTTCTCTAAGTTGGATGTCTACATGTTTTGTGAGTGCGTTTCTTGTCCATACTGGTGCACAGTATTCTGTACCACTGTGGCATAAGGCGAGCGCAGATGTTTTTAATACTCGCTGTGGTGCTCCCCAAGATGTTCCTGCTAGTCTCTTTAGGAGGATGTTCCTTTTTGCAATATTATTTGCAACACCTTCTAGATGATCTCTGTATGTTAATTGTCGGTCAACAGTGATGCCTAGGTGTGTAGGGTGATCCACACAAAAAACAGTACTCCGACGGACAATTTTCCGTGATCTTTGAAGCCATTGCGATTAAAGCTGAAATAGAGTCCTTTCTAAAATTCCAGTTTTCTTTCCATAACTAATTTTGACTTTTTCCAAAATGGAAGATTTGGAAACATGAATTTTAATCTTCTCGCGATGGCATTTCTTCGAATTACGATCAAAGTTTTTCTATTGATGGTATCTCCAAAAGTCTGTCTGTGAAGGAATTTACGCACTGAGTTGCGCAAAATAACTTGCAATTTCTGATGTAACAAAGAAGAAAGAAACAGTAAACAGTAGTATATAGTTTCACTCACCTTTTACACTGAGTGGTAAAATTGACAGAAGCAGCTTGCTAAGTTCTTCACAACAAGAAGTAACCTAAAAACAGAATTTAAGCCACGGTATTGTCACTAGACAGACTCGAACTTGAGTCCACAACAGGGATGAATGAAACGTGGAGTAAAACGGCTTACTTGCCTGTCAGCGAACATACCACACTTAACTTAGTTATTTCTAAGCCTCGACTGTGTTTGGACCAAGCAATGTCAGGCTGGTAAGTTTAAGATATGAAGTAACCTTCACACAATAAAGAGCAGAAACACTGGCTGCTGTTGTTAAACCCTGTAGTTATGTACCCATGTAGTGTATGAGACATAACAATTATGTAAGTTGTCAAAAAATTATGTATTAAAGTTCATCATTAGGTATGTCTTTCTGCTACACCCAATGAGGCAAGAAGAACCTACAGAATAATACAAACTCGATAGTGGGAATAGGTTACAACTTTTATCTCAGAATAAAAAAAACATCCAGCTATTTCTTTTTCGTTTCATTCTTCGGCATAATGCATATTTTATCCGAAATATGGTACTGCCACTGTCCTGTATCAGGTGTATTAAAATAAAAAACAAGTTTTAAATCGGGGCTTAATACGTAAACTCCAGTCTGTGGGGATATTATAATGAGCAATGTTTACTGCTTGGAAACGATCCTTAATGAGACTATTTGGCTATAAGCTATTGTTATAAGGTTGAAAATTCTTTCTCTTCAAATGCCTCATTATAATTCGTGTTGGCGTTACCGAGAGCATGCTGACAATAGTAATATATGTGTGTGTTTAAATGCATATATTGTTTAAGTGTTTTATCTTGTATAGATAAAAAAACAACAAGATTTAGTCAAACATGTCCCTTCTTTTCAATTATACCCAGACTGGCTTTAATCTGGAGAACAGGGTTTTTTAACTGCTCGCACAATTTAAGAAAACAAGATATCTTGTGATACCAATGTATAAAACACTAATACGTTTTCTTACTTTATCAGACAATAGTGCTAGTGTTATCAATAAGATAGCTTCATCTCCATGCTTCAAGAAATCAAGCAGTGTCTCTGCATCATCTCCACATAAAGAGCATTGGCCATCTACTGCTTTCATAAACGATCGTGATACTGAATTTGCAAGCTGTCTTGTGAATCTACAAAATAATAATCAACATATTTAAAATTTATATCCTACATCAGTATAACATTAAAACATACATCTTACAACTTCTTGCGTTTTTATTAAATTGTCTGCAGAAATTATGGGATTTTATTACTGTGAAGTCTTATGTCTTAATTCTTATTCATGTTCCTATTGCCTGTAGTTTAGCTGTAAAATTAAAGAAATTAAAAAAGCTAAAGTCCACTGCAAAACAACAAATTGAACTACTACAAAAAGACACCGATCTCAAAAATGAATATGCAGCGGAAGTAAAAAACAGATACGAATGTCTACTAGAAGAAAAAACAGATAAGTGGTACTCCCTCAAAACTGCCGTAACCTCGAAATAAAAAAACCTTGTCCCCAAATGCGAAAAAAGAAAGAAAAATAAATGGACAACTAATGAAATCTTAGAATTGATGAATGAAAGAAGACACATTGCTAACAAACATAGTAAAGAATATAAAGAAATGAATAAAAAGATAAAAGATAAATGTTGTAGAAAAAAAAGAAGCATGGATATGACAAAAATGTAAAGACATAGAAAATAACATGAAAACCGAACCGTCCATTATGTACAAAAAAAATTAAAGAAATCACTGGTCGAAGAACATGCTCATCTTCTGGGTATTTAAAAGCAAAAGATGGAACAATTATCGTAGAAAAAGAACAAATATTAGAAAGATGGAAAGAGTACATTGAAGAACTGTTCCATGATGAAAGTGGAGAAAAACCAAGGATTGAAAAGAACACGGACGGTCCGAAAAATCTGAAATCCGAAGTGAGAGCAGCTATTAACAAAATGAAAAAGAATAAAGAAGCTGGCCCAGACGAAATAGTAGTGGAAATGATATTAGCATTAGACGAATTTGGAGTTGATATACTTACAGAAATAATTAATGAAATATACGACACTGGCGAAATTCCAGAACTGAGTAAATCTACTTTCATCGCACTACCAAAAAAGCCAGGAGCAATTGACTGTGAATTACAACGAACAATTAGCCTGACGAGCCAAAGATTGTTATGTCCAGAGCACGCAGTAAAATCAAGGCAGAAATCGATGAAGAGCAAAGCGGTTTTGTGAAGGATGCTGGCACACGGAATGCTATCTGGATGATACGAATGACTTCCGAAAGAGCCATAGAGATGTAAAAAGACTTGTACTTGTGCTTTGACAAGGGTTTGACAAGGTGAAACACGAAGAACTTCTAAAGCTAATGCAATCCATAGAAATAGATGGCAAAGACTTAAGACTGCTGCGCAATCTATACTGAGAACAATCAGCATGTATGAGAGCTGCCAATGAACTTAGTGACTTCACGAAAATTAAACGAGGCGTGCGTCAAGGATGTGTGTTCTCACCTGACTTGTTTAATCTGTATAGTGAAACTATAATGAGAGGATTATATGGCTGGCAAGGCATCACCGCCGGTGGACACAATATTAACAACTTACGCTGCGCAGACGATACCGTTCTTATCTCGAAGTCAGAAAAACAACTTCAAAAGTTACTTGATAAAGCTGTAGAAGCTAGCGAAGCAAAAGGTCTAACAATTAATTGTAAGAAAACAGAGTGCCTTGCAGTTAGTAAAAAAGCAATTATTCCGAAATGAGCTCTAAAAATTGGCAACAGCACCATCAAACAAGTTGATAACTTCAAGTACCTAGGAAGCGTGCTAACAGCAGATGGCAAAAGCGACAAAGAGATCAAAAGAAGGATAGGGATTGCTAAAACTACGTTCGAAAACCTTTCAAAAATTTTAAAAGACAATTGTCATAAAACTACAAAGATACGAATTTTAGAATGCCACGTGTTGTCAACCATATTGTACGGCAGTGAGACAACAGAAATGTGGTTTTATAGAAGAATGTTTAAAATATCATGAACAAAGATGTTTACGAACGAGGTAGTCCTGCAGAGAATAGGGAGAGTAGGAAATTTGATGAAGAAAACGACAACTGGAATTCTTTGGCCACATTATGAGAATAGAAATATTGGAGAATCTCACCATCACGGGAAAAATAGAAGGCAGCAGAAGAAGAGGGCGTCAGAAAACAACATTCTTAAATAGCGTAAGCAGTTGGGTGAAGGAGGTGCCGGCGGGGAGGATAGCCGAGACTACAGAAGTAGAACTGCTGGAAGCCACAAAAGACAGAAAACGTTGGAAAGCCATGATCGCCAACGTCATGAAATGACAGGGCATCAACACAGACAGACAGAAGTCTGTCAGTTTACCGTGAAGTAGGAGGTGAAGGTAGGCAATATTATACCAAAAAAATGAAGGCTATTTGTTGTTGCTCATCTCGATAAAAATTGGGGCTTTGTATTATCATACTTTTTATCATGTCACACAGCTGATCAGTGCGACTTCTCAGTGATAATTGAATAGATGGAAAATTCTGGTTATTTAGCTCATGAAATATAATTTTATGCAGTGCATTGTTTTTTTCACACTGTACTTTTCCGGTATTTATTGAAGGTAAGATAAGCCACAACACTTCGTTGGTCTAGCACCCGTTAATCAAAATTTGATGTTTGACGTTAACGCTAAACTAAGGGAGGCAATACTACAAAAAGTACAAAACGATTTAAGAACAGCCAGGTGATACTCATAACGTATGACGTGAAAAAACCCCAGACAATGGCAAACAAGTTACACACACACACACACACACACACACACACACACACACACACACACACACACATATATATATGTATGTATTAAATATTTTGACAAAATTTCATGATTGGCAAACCTCTAAATCAATAGTTAACCTAAGTGAATCAACTACCAGATCATATTTGTACATATTGCTTCTCATGAAACGAGCAGAGAAAGCTTTCAACAAGATGACAACTTCAGGGGGGGCACTGAGCTTTGCTTGCTACTCTGGAAGCCCTAATCAGGAGACGGTTCAAAATAGAGATAACGTGCAATGGGCAATTCATAGGTTGAATACATTTTAGGGGTGGCTAGCTTANGGGGGGCACTGAGCTTTGCTTGCTACTCTGGAAGCCCTAATCAGGAGACGGTTCAAAATAGAGATAACGTGCAATGGGCAATTCATAGGTTGAATACATTTTAGGGGTGGCTAGCTTACAATTGCCAATGCCAACTGTAAACATCTTAGATATTCACATAATAAACTAAGTTTCAGAGGCTTTGGCCCCCATCAGGGTCCAAAGATTTCAATTTAATGCATTGCTGTTTGTTTGTGACTGATGTCTGAAATACAACTACTCTTCCTATCTACTTGATTAATATCAACAGCTTAAATACAAACTCTGGTAATAACTAAGGTGAATTTATATCAATATGGCAGTAATAATATAATCAACATAGTAAAAGAAAATAAGCAGATTTGTGAAGTGCCAGAAAAATTCAAATTTTGTTTGATGCAGTAATGAAGTGTGGAAAAGTACTGACCTGGAATGTAAAATTTTAAATATATAAAGATACTATTGGTCATTTTTCCAAGGAAGTAGTTTGACTGTTTGACAAATGAAAATCCCCACTAGACATGTCTGGCATTGAGTACCTATCTCTATCCCTGCAATTTTTATTTGCCAGTAAAACCAGTATTATTTCTTAAATGCCAGATTTTACGTAAAGAAATAGTTATATGACTCCTGCCTCAAGTTTAATTAAGTGCAAGTGTATTGTGGCAAAGTAACAGCACTCTCATTTTTTGTTACAGAATATATTTTGTACCTTAAATCCAAAAGCTTCTTTTTCTCTACCTCTTCAGCTTGGAAGTATAGGTTGAGAAACCAATAAAGAAGACTGATAATTTCCTTTTGCTTGCCCTATAATGTATAAAAAAGGAATATCATGGTGAATAATATACACATAAATATTATAATATTTTAGCATTGATACTATCACTCCCTTACTGATGCTATTTTAACTAATGTCAGCCATTATAAATCCTCTCAAATGTGAGAGTATCTCTCATAGATAGCACCTTTAAAACCCATATGGCTTACTTAAGCCTAAATATTTCAATGGTTTTCAAGAAGACTTCCCATAAACTTTCATTTGTGGCTTTGAGTAGCTGACAGAGTGTACATGAGTGGCTGAATCCAACTTAATCTATTTGACAGTAATGATAATTAATCAAACTGCACATAATAAACTCCTATCATTGAGAAGTGTTTTCAAAGCTGAGTCAGCAGTTATGTGTACAATCTCAAGATAAAAACTCCACAGTAACAAAAGCTGTGCACCCATCTATTTCCAAATGGTTTGTCACTTTGCAGAAATAAAACTCCAAAAGTTAATCATTGGTGTCACTTAAACTAGATGCAGTGCTCTAAATAAAATTGATGCTGGCCTCTGACAGTCTCATCTGCTAAAATTAATTGCAAGGATGACAGGCTATGACCAGAGAATGAAAGAGAGAAGAAAAATAAACACATTGACTATCCTAATTCAAAAATGAGACTGTTGAGTGTAAATGTATCTCTCTATATATTATTAAAAATTCTTCCTAAGCAAGCAAAATCTCAGAATATGTCCAAGTGGCAAAAGTAACAGCAACAAAGAAATTAAACAGTATCACATGAAGTTACTTGGAGTAAAACATGGGTGGCTGAGTAACATATTTCTTGGGAAGTGCTTAAAGAACAAGAAAGAAGTTGATATAACAGTAAGAAAAAGTCATTATGATACTGATGTATGAGAATTGCCCAATATCCAATGTTAATTATTATACTTTGGATGGCAACAAAGACTTCTAAACAAAGTAAGAAGTGATAAACAAATTAAATGAATGAATGAATAAATAAATAATTTCAGTTTTCTTCATCATCCTCTTTTTAAGTCAACAATTATTGAATAGAAACTCAAAGATGAAAATAATACAAAAATAAAAGCTTTTATTCAGTATGTACTTGGGTTCAAGAGATGAGACCATGTCATGAGTATCTCAGTCACAAAATTCTCCCATATTGCATTTGCATATTCATTTTTTGTTATTGATTTGATATTTGTTGTCAATGGCAATAAACATTATGAAAACAAGATAGACTAATGATAAAAATATTTCCCCAAATATATTACTCAAAGTTGACAGAACATAATGTCATACATTGAACTCTTGATTTACTACTTGGCAATGATGATCCTTCCCCTTTGGTTGTTGCCAATTGAACTGACTTGAAATGGCTGCTAGAAAACTTATTTACAGTACCAATCAACATTGAAGAAAGTTGTGAACAACACTCTTTAAATTAAGTACATTCACAGATGCATAAAATCAGATATTATTCCTTGTTTCCTCAGATTCTGAGTTCCTCAGATTCTGAGTTCCTCAGAATGGTTGTCTTGATTTTAACTCTCTATATGCATTCTAAAAACAACTTCTATGTAATGAGTTGAGTAAAGCATGTAAAGACCTACAAAGGGCAAGGGCAAGGGCAAGGGCAAGGGCAAGGGCNCAAAGTTGACAGAACATAATGTCATACATTGAACTCTTGATTTACTACTTGGCAATGATGATCCTTCCCCTTTGGTTGTTGCCAATTGAACTGACTTGAAATGGCTGCTAGAAAACTTATTTACAGTACCAATCAACATTGAAGAAAGTTGTGAACAACACTCTTTAAATTAAGTACATTCACAGATGCATAAAATCAGATATTATTCCTTGTTTCCTCAGATTCTGAGTTCCTCAGAATGGTTGTCTTGATTTTAACTCTCTATATGCATTCTAAAAACAACTTCTATGTAATGAGTTGAGTAAAGCATGTAAAGACCTACAAAGGGCAAGGGCAAGGGCAAGGGCACATTCTGATGGCAAAGCAATATCTAAAGGAGAATGACCTTCTTGCTGCTCCATCCAATAAAGGTATGGGTACATGTGGGATGAAATGTGTGACATATGAGGAAAAGCTTTCATCAACCTTGGAACTGCCCAAATTAGAAAAAGTTGTGAATACAAGGAAGAATGCAAAAAAGTCCAGTAATTATGGAAAATGAGAGAATTTTTAATGAGCTACAGAAATTGAATAAAGAAGGAATGATTGACAATGAACTCCTGGAGAAACTCAGATCCATGGGTAGTCATCCTGTGAGGCTGTATGGACCTGCAAAGATTCATAAGCAAACTATATCAACTTGCAAAGTTTTGTCAATGCCAGGTGTGGCATATTCAAAAATTATTTGGAAACAACAAGGTGGTTATTGGTTCTTCTACAATGATGCATTAACTCATCTAAGTCTATATCAGACTCTCTGGAGGAAGTAACTTTTGGTGAAGATGAGGAGATTGTCAATGTTGATGTTATACACAAATAAACCAATCCAAGTGCAATCATTGACTGTGCAGACATGTTGCATTGTGGAAAGTATAAGTTGCCTCCAGTTGCCAAAGAGACTTTTGTCACACTGTTTAAACTTTGCACCAGCAATGTTTTAATGTTGAGCCATGAGGGATACAACAGACAAATTGATAGACTGGTGATGGGAAGCTTACCTGCACCACTATTTGCAAATGGCTGGTTAAGCAAATATGCCTTGGCCAATGCTGAGGATGCTAAGCTGCTTGTTATATGGATGATGTATTTTGAATGATCAAAGGGAGTGATATAGAACAGGTGTAATTGAAAATCAATCAGCTACACCCACCACTAAAGTTAATGACAGAGTGAGAGATAAATGGATGTCTCCTTTTCTTGGACATGATGATTATCAGGAATGAGAACAAACTATTGCCAACATAGTATAACACTGACACTAGACTGGTTATGAAATATCTGGCTCTGGCACCAAAAACGTACAAATGGTCAGTTGTTTTTTATTTTGTTTACCATATTTACAGTGCTTGTAGTATGCAGTACCATTTTCATGATAGTTCAACAAAAGCAAAGTCCATACTTAAAAAGAATCTGTATTTGCCTTAGATTTACGATCCCATCATTAAAGAAACACAAAAAGGATTTTCGTGAGAAGTGAAGTACATGGAGACAGACTGATAGCAGAAGTAGCACAAGAAGGAGAGGAAGTTGACACAGCAGCAGTATCTACAAAGTTAATTTTCTTACAATCCCAAGGGGATGCGATGAGGGGCTATTGCAGTACCCTGAGGAATTCAAATGCACCTTGTGCCCCTGTTTTGACATTATGTAAGTTGAAAACTGTTTACCATCTTTGGAAATGAGTGTTGAAAAGAACACTCAAAGTGATCTTGTGTACAAAATTACTTGTTTGCACTGAATGAGATACAGCAAAAACCTGTCTTTGTTGCATCTCATTCCCAAATTGAAGTTGTTCCTGCACAATATAGCATTTAGGGCCAAACTGATATTGTATTAAGGCTACAATGTCTTCCATAGCTTAGTCATTGATATCTTTTAATGGGGTTCAATGACCAAGTGCACTGGGCTAGTAGTCAGTATACAGATGCAGTCTAATTGGTCAGCAATACTTAAAATCTGGTATTGTTTGCTTCAATAAATGTGCAAAAACCTTTCATTTTATTCTTTAAAAGAGCAGTATCCCTCTGCTGCATTCAGCAGACAGAACTATTAATAAAGACAACAAATGACAAATTCTCTGACTAATTTTGCATCATAGTTTACAAATTCAAGTTCTACACAGGTGGGCCAAATTAACATTAGAAGGCAATGCTGGAACACAGTTACTATCTAAAACGACACATATCTGCAGCAAATTTCCCATATAGAACCTTAACACTTTACAAAAAAAAAATATATTCTTCACTAGTGCAAAAAAATATTTCAAATTAAATTCATGTTATCATATTTGTTACAAATCTTACAACTAAGTTCCCTATACCCTCAGTTACAAACTACACAATATAAATGAGTTACTGGAGCCTTCAAAAGACCCCAATGAACAACTGTTCAAACTAGATGTATGCCCATACCTGATCACATGTATGTTCATTGACCTTTTTCCATTTTGCATCAAACTCCTTTGATAAATTTGCCAGATCCATTTTGATTTTTCCCTGGGCCCTTTGATCTAGATAAATGTTACCAAATAAAAAAGTCCATGTAAAAATATGAAACTATAAAATATAACAAAAAAACCCCTTTTCCTTATTAATATAACAGCAAATAATTAAATCTTTTCAGAGTTCCACTAGTATGTCAGGCAAATAAAGCCTAATGGTATAATCATTCATTCTGAAAAAAATTGCTGGGAAGAATTAAATAAACAAAAAATAGAAAGATTAGTATACCTATTGTGTACTTACCATAATTGTATTGAAAAAACTTACTATACATAAACAACTGTTATAAGCCAAAGGGAAACTTGATCCCGAGGGTATTTCAAGGTTAAAAAAATCAAGCTTGCAAAAAAACTTTTTTCAGCTTCACTTAATAGAGTCAACACTGTCATGGCAACCTTGTCTGATACTGCCAAAAGGAAATTGCTACACAATTGGGCTTAATTAAATGACTCCCTGTGGTATGTGATACCCATACATTCCCAGGCCCAAATCATACAATGTCCTGTATTAAACAACCAATCAACTCTAAAAACATCTCAAAATTGTTCAGAAACAAGGAGTCCATTAAACAGTTAACTGTTTATGCTTGGTAACAAACAAGTGATGAAAACAGCATCCTTGGAAGACATAAACCTGTATTTCAAGTTAGCTGGTAGACACCACCATCCAAAAAATAGTTGCTGCTCTCTGCTCTTTCATAAATCAGGTGATGCTGGCAAAGAACAGTTGGTGTGTGAGTGAAATGTATTTTGTGACAATTTGTGATAGTGAAAATAGATGGAGTTTACCTAAGTCATTCAAGTTCCAACTTCCAATCTATTTATTTTGACACAGTTGCAGTAAGCCTACACATACAAAGAGCTCTTCAAATTGAAATTTGGTAAAATGTTAACAAAATGTAAAGGAAGTGGGTTAACCCTTAAAGAAAAAAATCAAGTTATCAAGAAACTGGATAACAGAAGACCAGCATATAAAGTAGCCTGTGAAATGTATGTTGAAAATACTCAGATTTAATGCCTACATAAATGAAAATGGGTACTGTGAACAGACTATGAGAACAATGTTACGGGAAGTTCTAAATGGTGATGATATACAACAAGCAATGAAAATATCAACAAACTAACTTCAAAATGGGTGAGAGATGCTGTCTTGAGAAAGATCAATGTAGCTGAACCTTTGCTTCAGTCAAATGCTCTATCTTTTGCTGTAAGTCCAAGAAAGGATCACATATGATAGTCTTAGCCACAATTCAAATTGGTCATGGAAAACTGTCCTTATTTCAAGTGTACTGCATTTTTAATTGTAATATAAAAAAATCAAATTTATCAGTTTTTATTTCAAGTCTCAGTATTTTCTCAGTATTATTCCACAGTAATTTAGACTGGGCAATGCAGAAAGCTCAAATCTGGTGTTAGAGTTCTCTGAATCCCTGCACTAAATATAGGCCATGTCTTTTATTTTTAACCATTGGAGAAGCAATAAAGCACTGAAAATGTGAGTTATGTAGGTACCTCTGACTTTTAACCACAATAGAAACCTACAACTATAAAATCAGTTTAACTAGGCAATGCAAAATGTTTAAATAAAGTATCAATTTGATATCAAATACTTTTTAACCTTGCAAAGAGGGTCATGCAGGCCACTACTCTAAGAATGAGACCTATAAGCCAAAACAATTAACAAAAGTTGCTTGGTAATAAAAAATATGACTACAGATCAATCTTGGCTTTACATATTTACCCTGGTGCAATGATACAGTGTTACTTTGAACACTTAAGTGAATGTTCCAGGGAATGCTGAGCACCTCTTCTAATACACCATGTTAATTTCATAACTGCCAAAAATAACTTTAAAGAAATATAGTTCCTCCATGAGTAAGGAAGGTATTTATTGTTCATTTGTCAAAAGCAATCAGGTTAACTATAGGATTTAGAACTAGTAACATCAATGCTAGCACATTAGGTGGTCACATGCTGCATGTAGGAAGTCAAATAGTGAGGGCAATCACAAGTGCAATAACTGGCAGGAGTATCTGGCAGAGTATCTGGCAACTACTGTATCAGATTTTTCTAACACTGGTATTTTTGAAGTCACTGTACTGTTTGTAGAAGGTTTTTGTTAAAACATATTTACATGATGTTATTTACCCAATGCTTTGATCCTAATTGTTGTTTGTCAAAACCTTTCTATCCCTTTATCTATGTATTTGACATAAAAATAATTGTTGTTATTGCTTTAACCTTCAAAAGGAACCATTTCCTCTTTATATTGCTCATTAAGTAGCAAGTTTGAAAGTGCATGTTGGTCATATTTGGATTTAGCTATAATTAGAGTTGATATGATTGGAAAATTACATTTAAGTTGCTTTGACTGACTACCAAAATGAAATAGTACAATTTGTGACATGGTGAAGATGGCAAGTTATTCATGGTGAACTACATAAACTGAGATTTGAAAATATATTCATTATGATCATAAAGCTAGGTGAAAAGTCATCAAGGTTAGATCCAACGCATGCTAGTATGAAAAAGGACTGTAAATGAAGATCACAATAGTGATGATTATTTGAATAATGATTCTCTTTATTTCATATTAACTTTAGCATAAGCATAAAAGCTCACAGTAGGAATTCTTTGCTTAGAAACCTTAATGTCATTAAAACACATTATTACTGTGACATTGCTGTCAAACTGTGCCACCAGTTGTTTGACTGTGCCAAACCATAAAGATACATTATTGGAGAAAGCATGTTTTAATATATTGATTTTTATCCTTGGTTTTTAACCTTTTTAATGCAACTGCTGACATACTGCTGTAAGAATTTTTCAGTAACCAACAAAAACCAAACATTAATAAAATTTTGTCTGTTATACAAGGCACTAAATCTGTGGCCTTAAATAAACTACTCCACCTGTCACACTTGGCTCTAGGAACTGCTTTGTTATTGGTTTAAAATGTTAAGGCAAGGCTCAGCATTCCCCAAAGTGAAAAGTTACTATTGTTTTAATATCCTTGTCTAAAACAAAAATTTGGTTCAGCTATCAAACTATCACTTCAATATCACACCAAAGGATAGTTTTTATTAAACAAATTCGCTTTCATTTCAAACAGGCCTATCACAAGGGCTTGTTAGAAGTGAAGACGTTGTTACATGCATTATGTAACCATACATAATGCGTGACGAAGTCAATATTATGTTTACAAGCAAAAAATAATTACTTTGGTACAAAATGTACTGGTATTCTTGCAAAAAATACATTTTTTAAACAAGCAGGTTACTGCATAATCTTAGGACCCAAAGCTTTACATCGTTTTGCTTTAAAGATTAATGAGCTTGTCTGCTTAAATATATGACTGCTGCGGTGGAATTGGCGATGAATTTCTTCGAGATATATATAGAGATATGCTCTGTACACATTTTCTCAGTGAAAAGATAAACCTAATCGTTGCTGCTTTTCTGTTGAAATTATTTACAGTAAAATAATGGCTATAAGTCCAATATCGCAACAAATGACGACCGAGGAGCTTTGACATAGGGGTCTTCATTGACAATTAAACAGGCAACCCTGTCAGAGTAGAACAATCATCCTGGTTAACCTGACGAAAGTGGGCCATTGTAATTTAGTTTACCTCAAACAGTTGGTTACCATTTCAACAAAACAAATATTGTTACCATGTTGTTATCAGTGTGCATCCTGATAACATTTGTGTGGGTGTAAACAGCACTGGGAAAAATCTGATTGAAACAATGATTAAAAACTACGAAAATCATAACATGAACTAAGTTTTGAATATTAAAAACTCAGACTTGAAATAAAGTTGCAACTAAAGACTTAAATCGCTCCTTGAAGAGCCCAGAATATATGAAATCATATATAACGGCTTTTTACGAAAAGCTAACTATTTGGAAATCGTTTATTTTTCTTGTTTCAATTTGAAATTCATTAAAAACCTTCGCACCAGTGAAGAAACCAAATCTTTTTCCATATCCAGTTCTTACTTTGGGTAGTCTCGAAATACAGCATTGTTTTTTCTTGTAACAAATATCAGCTGGTTCACATGCGAGCAGATCTTCTGGCTAGCATTACTGGTACATTTCTACAATTTAATTGGGTTGGACCTATGAGGGCTATGTGAGACACTTTGTCNTTCTGTGCGCAATTTCTAATGGTAAAGATAAACCGATTCGTTTCTGCTTTTCTGTTGTAATTATTTACAGTAAAAGAATGTCTATGAGGCCAATATCGCAACAAATGACTTCCGAGGATCTTTGACATAGGGGTCGTCGTTGACAATTAAACAGGCAACCCTGTCAGAGTAGAACAATCATCCTGGTTAACCTGACGAAAGTGGGCCATTGTAATTTAGTTTACCTCAAACAGTTGGTTACCATTTCAACAAAACAAATATTGTTACCATGTTGTTATCAGTGTGCATCCTGATAACATTTGTGTGGGTGTAAACAGCACTGGGAAAAATCTGATTGAAACAATGATTAAAAACTACGAAAATCATAACATGAACTAAGTTTTGAATATTAAAAACTCAGACTTGAAATAAAGTTGCAACTAAAGACTTAAATCGCTCCTTGAAGAGCCCAGAATATATGAAATCATATATAACGGCTTTTTACGAAAAGCTAACTATTTGGAAATCGTTTATTTTTCTTGTTTCAATTTGAAATTCATTAAAAACCTTCGCACCAGTGAAGAAACCAAATCTTTTTCCATATCCAGTTCTTACTTTGGGTAGTCTCAAAATACAGCATTGTTTTTTCTTGTAACAAATATCAGCTGGTTCACATGCGAGCAGATCTTCTGGCTAGCATTACTGGTACATTTCTACAATTTAATTGGGTTGGACCTATGAGGGCTATGTGAGACACTTTGTCCATGCCACAAAAATGTAATTTCAAAAATCCAATGTAACGTAATGCGAATATGGGTGGGAATATTTTATATCGCAAAACGGCATTTCATGCCTGTGGTTTGAAACATCCGGTCGTATGCCTACACATTGACTCTGTCTAAAGAACACGATGCTGATTCTCACCACCTGCACTGCAGCCTGCAGTGTGGAAGAATTCAAAATAAAAGGTAACATGGTGTGAATATCGATGGATGGGCAAATTTAATACTGCAAAATGACATTTCATACCTGTCGTTTAAAACACCCGGTCGTAGACTTACTCATTGACCCTATTAAAACAACACAATCCTGATTCTTTCAAGAACCGCAGCATCCAAGAAAAACAAATCCTTCGCTTGACTTTGAAGAAATAAGATTTCTTTCTACAAGCTAATGCATAAATATCGTTGAGTAAGGTGCTGAAGGAACTAAAAAAACTTGAGACGAATCCAAAGTGTCCCAAGAGGTGATAAAAATTTCGGTTTCTTGCATGTGTCCTCGATATTACCTTAAGTACAGTAGTCCTGTGTCATTCCGAAACAACGGGTCTTCTTCCTTCTCAAATTTTTAAGTTGTAGTTTCCATCCGCCAGGGAAAGAAATGTGAGGTCAGGTTGGTGAAAACGAGGGTCATGAGAAGGGCAATTATCAAGTTTCTCCCATGGTCATCAACTTGAAGATCAGGATTGTCCAAGTAAAAAATTCAATAATTGTAAATATTTATTCGGGCATACAGCTTGATGAGATAAAGAACAATCAGGAGCTTTAACATTTTGAAAAACTATTTATATTCGACCTCACAACCAAGAGGTTATCATCAGATGATGACCTCTTGTCTGTGAGGTCAAATTTATATAGTTTTTGAAAATGTTGAAGCTTCTGGTTATTCTTTAACTCATTCAACAACTGCCATAAGCTGATTTAAACGTTTTGACGAATACAAAAAAAAGCAAAATATCTCTGATGATGGTGAATGTGAACTTTGTTTACCTACTGACCCAACAAAATCTTACAAACTGCTTTGAAGCAATAAAACTAGAAAATACACTGCCGTATTTTAGTAAGGGTTTCTAAAATATGATTGGAAAATACTAAAAAGGTTTTATTTTTCCGGACCAAAGTATTTTAAGGAGTTACCTGTTTAGTTGTGTTGGAAAAGTTCATTCCCATTCGTGTTTTCTCAGCTGACGTCATATAATTATGAACTTAAATTTTCAGGGTCCTGGTTTAAGGCCTGTTTACACCATCAGACATCTGTTTCCAAACATAATCATACTAATGCATGATCATGTTCACACTAGTTGTACGTCTTGTCCAAACGTATAACATCCTTAGACGTTTGTATGATCCAGATTTTCATTGCTTGTTGAAAAGACATCTTTTATGTTATCATGTGATTGATATTCCCACTTTTTATTGGTGGGAGCTTAAACAAGCTTTGAAATTTTTCATAATATGCAATCAGCAGATTAAATTCTCATGGTTATATTAATTTTATGTGTAATATAATTGGAGTATGATGTACTACCGTATTGAGTGGCTTTGTAATTCTCCAGGTAAGAATAGAGAAAAGAAGAACGGTTTTGATTAATAAGATGGTTGGCATCAAGGATTTAACTTTCTAGAGACTCCATTTGACTTGGAAGTCTTATACACTTTCGTGCAATCGAAAAGAAAATTAGATTTAAATATTTACTTTCATTCCCTTTTTAAAAAAGCAAAAAAGATACCGTATAGATACTGTTTAAAAACCTTACTTGACTACAAGACTTAAACAATTGTTTTAAAATGTACCAAATGTTTAGTTAATCAAGATGCAGCAGAGTTGATGTGGTGCATGATTCAGTGATCTCATTGTAACTGCTTGCATAAAAAGGATCGTTTTCAATGCACATTAGTGTCAAAGGAGGAGGGTGAACTTGACCCATTGTTGACAGAAGACGACTTTTAATAATCTTTCGCTTGAAAAAGGCACCTTGGCAGCTTGTTGATCCATTGTGTTAAACAACAAAGATTTTGTGACGGCAGTAGAGATACAGCTACAAACTTTGTACATAACAATCGGTAATTATCTTTAAAACAGTATAAAAACTGCGGCTGGAGATCTCGGTGTTGTGTTTCTTTTGCTAGATAGTAAGCAAGCATTCTGTGCAGTTCTAAATCTCCTCAACTTTGGGTAGCTTTTTGAAAAAGACAAGTACTTTTCTTTTACTACTTCACTGTGTAAATGATAGTATTTGACAAAATAACAGAATGAGGTTGTAGAGAACTTTTCAATCTTCTTTAGATCAATCTTGGTAGATTCGGTAAGAAGGGCCTTGTATGAGGTAAATCTGCTGGCAATCGATGAAACACTGACATCAATCTTATTTATAAAAGTTTGCTGGTAGTATGTACCTTTTGGATCTTTTGTTACTTTAGCTTTGCATTCTTTGGCTGCAATTCGCTTCTTATTACACCATAAGTACTTCTCTTGAAGATCATATCTCTTACAGTACTGCACATCTTTTTCCACAATATCTTGGAACTCATTACGTGACGAAAGCAGTTGTGTTTCAGCTCTTTCAACCAATCTCGAGGAAGTCAGGATGTCAGTTATAGGGACAATTATGGCAAATATTTGCTATAAAACATCTGTAGTGGCCACAGTTTTACACAATGTAATTCTGTCTGAAAAGTCTCCTGCATCTGATATTGTTTCTTTGTTAGGGATAGTGTTGAAAAAAACTTTGATATGACAACCAGAGTGTTTTGTATGTATGTATGTATGTATTTATTCGCCACTAACAAAAAAAATACAAATGTTCAAAGGTAAATGGTAAAAACCTAATACATGATGTTATCCAAAATAGTTNATATAAGATATAAGATATAAGATATAAGATATAAGATATAAGATATAAGATATAAGATATAAGATATAAGATATAAGATATAAGATATAAGATATAAGATATAAGATATAAGATATAAGATATAAGATATAAGATATAAGATATAAGATATAAGATATAAGATATAAGATATAAGATATAAGATATAAGATATAAGATATAAGATATAAGATATAAGATATAAGATATAAGATATAAGATATAAGATATAAGATATAAGATATAAGATATAAGATATAAGATATAAGATATAAGATATAAGATATAAGATATAAGATATAAGATATAAGATATAAGATATAAGATATAAGATATAAGATATAAGATATAAGATATAAGATATAAGATATAAGATATAAGATATAAGATATAAGATATAAGATATAAGATATAAGATATAAGATATAAGATATAAGATATAAGATATAAGATATAAGATATAAGATATAAGATATAAGATATAAGATATAAGATATAAGATATAAGATATAAGATATAAGATATAAGATATAAGATATAAGATATAAGATATAAGATATAAGATATAAGATATAAGATATAAGATATAAGATATAAGATATAAGATATAAGATATAAGATATAAGATATAAGATATAAGATATAAGATATAAGATATAAGATATAAGATATAAGATATAAGATATAAGATATAAGATATAAGATATAAGATATAAGATATAAGATATAAGATATAAGATATAAGATATAAGATATAAGATATAAGATATAAGATATAAGATATAAGATATAAGATATAAGATATAAGATATAAGATATAAGATATAAGATATAAGATATAAGATATAAGATATAAGATATAAGATATAAGATATAAGATATAAGATATAAGATATAAGATATAAGATATAAGATATAAGATATAAGATATAAGATATAAGATATAAGATATAAGATATAAGATATAAGATATAAGATATAAGATATAAGATATAAGATATAAGATATAAGATATAAGATATAAGATATAAGATATAAGATATAAGATATAAGATATAAGATATAAGATATAAGATATAAGATATAAGATATAAGATATAAGATATAAGATATAAGATATAAGATATAAGATATAAGATATAAGATATAAGATATAAGATATAAGATATAAGATATAAGATATAAGATATAAGATATAAGATATAAGATATAAGATATAAGATATAAGATATAAGATATAAGATATAAGATATAAGATATAAGATATAAGATATAAGATATAAGATATAAGATATAAGATATAAGATATAAGATATAAGATATAAGATATAAGATATAAGATATAAGATATAAGATATAAGATATAAGATATAAGATATAAGATATAAGATATAAGATATAAGATATAAGATATAAGATATAAGATATAAGATATAAGATATAAGATATAAGATATAAGATATAAGATATAAGATATAAGATATAAGATATAAGATATAAGATATAAGATATAAGATATAAGATATAAGATATAAGATATAAGATATAAGATATAAGATATAAGATATAAGATATAAGATATAAGATATAAGATATAAGATATAAGATATAAGATATAAGATATAAGATATAAGATATAAGATATAAGATATAAGATATAAGATATAAGATATAAGATATAAGATATAAGATATAAGATATAAGATATAAGATATAAGATATAAGATATAAGATATAAGATATAAGATATAAGATATAAGATATAAGATATAAGATATAAGATATAAGATATAAGATATAAGATATAAGATATAAGATATAAGATATAAGATATAAGATATAAGATATAAGATATAAGATATAAGATATAAGATATAAGATATAAGATATAAGATATAAGATATAAGATATAAGATATAAGATATAAGATATAAGATATAAGATATAAGATATAAGATATAAGATATAAGATATAAGATATAAGATATAAGATATAAGATATAAGATATAAGATATAAGATATAAGATATATGAGATATGAGATATGAGATCCCCCACATCATCATATCAAGCAAGGATCAACCATTCACAAAATTAAATCACTCCAAACAAACAAGAAGACCACTCGAGGGACTGGACCGACGAACTCTCATCATCATCAAATACGCCTTCCGTCGTTTGTCGACATTGTGCTGAAATCCAAAATTTATTAGATTTTTATTTAGACATTCATCCGAAGAGTTTTGGCGCGTCATCAACCAAATCCATTCATACTTACCTGAAAAGGAACGAAAGTGTTCCTGCGGCCATCTTTAATCCTGCAACTCCTGCAACTAGAAACCCTACAAACTTGGAAACTTAACTTAAACTGAGCAAAAGGGGATTTTACATTCAAAGAAAAAATTCCATCTTATTCTAAGCTCGTTGTGAACGTATATAGTATATTTGACCTTTTATGTTACTCTCACTTGCATTGAGGCAAACATTGAGTACAGAGGCAAATGTACCTTCTTTGAGGTCATTGTTTATATCTACAAATTCCAGTCAAAGAACAATGACAAAGCTGAACTCTGCTACTTTACTGTATGGGCAATCTCTTTGCCTGAGTTCAAATATGGCTGTCATATTTTATTACGAGTGGCCAGTATCATACTGGTACATAACAAGTAAAGCTTTGTTGCTAGGTTTCATGAAATATATAAGGAATATTCAACAGCATAGTAATGCTGACTGTTATAATTTGTTGACTAGCAGCAAAGGAGACAACAAGACCCCCCTAAACAACACGGAGTAGTAAATTGGTTGTTAACTAAAATCACGTTCTAATGCAAGAACATAAGGTAGGTGTGGTTATTTTCTAAAGGATGCTAACCTGATGTGACAACTAATTTGCATACAATATGTTAGTACAATATACAACACTGATCATCACTGCTTGATTAATATTACAATAAGTTGTCTAACTGTAAGAAAAAAAGTAAAAAGTAAATGCAAAAGGAAATACTCCTGCTCATCATAGGCAATGTTCTCAACATATTTTCTTAACTACAATGCAATGTATTCAGTTGGATCTTGCAGGTTTCAGATAAGGCAACACTTAGTACTGGTCCTACATGTCACTGTAAATATTCTGAATCCATGTTGTCAATGCTGTTATCTAGGGTAATAAAACAAGTGATCTTTACTGTGTGCTCACAGAATGGCAAAAAATAAAAAAGAACAGTCTAAAAAAAATAATCAAGGAGTGTTTAGATGGGTAATAACCCAAAACGTCACTGATTGTGGATGGTTTCATATAGTATAAAAAATTCTGCTTTCCTAAAGTTATAAGCTCTACTAAAGCACATACATCAAAACAAACCATGTGATAAAAAAGGTTAGTCTCTTCAACTATTTGATATCATTATGTTATCTTACCAAAATTAAACCAAATCAATGGACAGTAGTGCATAGTAAGTAAGAAAACAATTCTGCCCAACTACTTTTTGATGAAAAAGTATTAGATATTTTATTTCAATTATCCAGACCTATTTCTAAAGCAAAAGAGCAGAAACTATGACAATACTACCAGATACCACCTAGATCCAGCTCAGTTTACCACACAATGGTTTTGGCAAGCTGTTCAGGTTAAGAGAGGAGTTGGCTAATATACCTAAGAACTGATGTCTGGCCCAGGTGGTGTGGTATCTTAATTAATGATGATTTAGCATAGAATATTTAAGCAACATTGTCCTTGATAATACCACAGATTTAGCATGATGCAGTAATGGTGTAATACTAAGCATGAATGCCTGATTGCAATTTATTGTAAATTAGATAGAAGAAAAATGAGCTGTAGTAAATATGTTTACTTACCTGTGTACTTATTGACCTGGATGTTCTTTTGCCTGGAGTAGTGTTATTCAGTTTATTCAGTTGAAAATAACATTAATGTACAGCTTGATAGTGGTCAAGTTCGATACTGCAAGAAAGCCATTGAGCAGTTTTGCAACAATGCTGATTGTTTTGAGGCCTTTCTGACTGCAGATTAGATCAACGTAGAAAGGAAAGCAAATATTTTCCTACTAACTGTGGGACCAGATTCCTACATACCTTTAAAGAATCTTTGTAGCCTGCATAGTCCAGTGGCAATGACTTACAATGACAGTTATTTAACACTACTTTAGGCCTACTCAGGCTCCTGCAAATGTGACATTGGCAGAGGGTGGTAAGCATTGCAGCCACAAATGGTCCAGCACAGCTTGTTCAGTAGAAGATGTTCCAGTTGGAGACAACCTTCTAATTGGGACTCTGAATTACTTGATCCAAGAAGAGACATTAAGAGAACAATAAACTTGGCTCCTTTGTTGTCAGAAGAAATGAAAATTGAAAATGTTGCTTAAAGTGGAGGAAAAATAGCTAACAAAACTATTAATAAGTTTGACAAATACATACACAACCAAATAAAAACGGACCCACTAAGACTAATTAACTCTTAGAATAACAGCATATAATCACGGGATTAATTTAGAAACATAAAGTATGGTGCTTGGCAAAACGTCTATCAACCAAGATATGTTCTAAATTTCAAAATTTTACCAGACAATAAAAGTAAAGATTTGATACAAGCTAAACAGGTATATTTGAACAGCTAATCTCAATTCTGACTCCAAAACTGAATGTAGACATGAGAGGAGATAGTACTGGTTTTACACAAACATGATAAAAATCTATTATCTTTAAAAAAAACATCTGTTTGGATTGTCACACATGTGCACTACACTTCCACGTTGATTAAAGCTATGTGATTTTCCTGAGTCTTGTAAGTGTTCAATTCAATGTTTAATATATGAATTGAATAGCCAATATTATGGTTTTATTTTTTAATGGAGAATTCTTTATACTATACTAAGAATCTTGAAAAAAAACCCAACTGCTATAAAAATGTGACTAAGGCAGCAGTAAGTACTCTTTTTTCGAAGGTTTAATGATGTCATCTATAATTCACTTTTCTCTTTAAACTGAAAATGAAGACTCTTAGATTTAACTTGACGTGATCTGCTTTGTTTAAATTCATAATTGTTACCAGTAGGAACATTGTCCCATGTCAAAACAAAAAACTTCACCTGCCCTTTTTAACCCCGAAACTTTGAAGTACCAGGTTAAAGATTAGCAGGGTTGTTTTGCTCATGGTGAGTGCCTGTTTAGCCTTAATTACTTACCCTCCTAGAAATGGTGCCTTGAAATTGTAAAGGTTTAATGAGCTGTTTCCAATATTTTTGACAATCCACATCTTAGTGAGACTTTTAAATTTAATCAGGTTCACTGGGATAAATTTCCTCAATTTCTTTATGATATTCTTTTGGCTTCAGTCTTTAGAAAGTAGTCATTTGATACTGGAACTAAATTCAGAGAATGGGTATATGTTGGTATTAAAACATTTGTACATAGCGGTGGATACAAGTCAACTTACTCTTCTCTATGTTTCAATGCTCATTGTTCTTCTGTCTTTGCTCTTCGCAGTCATTTCCAAGTCCTATTTTAACGTGATAGAACAATGAGACCAGGGTTTCTTTCAGATGGACAACCAATACTTGTAAAAGGATAATTTTTAATCTTAATATTGCTATGTCGAGCTAGTTTGTAAATTTATTTCGTTTCAAAAACTTGTGAGTCGTGATTTCTGAAAGATGTACAATAATTCTTTTCATTCTGTCAAGTCCATATTTTCCCCACACTTTGATAATGTCTGATTTTCTATGTCCTCTAGGGAAGAGGCTAATCTCTCGCATAATGCAAATACACCTCTCCTTTCTTGCTTAAGAGGCAATGCAGTGTTTGAAGGGGTGAATGGAAATAAAACAGTCACTTTTAATGCTAGCAAAATTCTTGTCAATAGTGATAAGTTCTATAATAACTTGTTTTTATTAATGAAGTATTGCATAAAAGTAGTAAATAAAAAACTTGTAGTAAAATGTTTTGATGGAAAATGAAAAAAGTTACAAATACAATTTTTGTAAAACTCAAGAATTTTTGTGTCAAAACGGAAAACTTTTTATTTTCATTTTATTCGTGTTTAAGAAACATTCAACCTGTAATAAATCCACGTAGTGTATGGAAGTGTAAAGAAATAACAGCAAAAGAGTCAACCAAAGTGATAAGAGTTGATTTTAGACTTAAAAACAGTTAAGTAATGTGATGGAGAAAGCACTCAAAAGCCAAGGACTTTCACGTTGTAGCTGTTTAATTAAGAAGCTACTTTCATATGGAGATTTATTACAATGAAAGGCAACAAGTGAATAAGGATGAAGACGTTGCAAAAAACCAATTTTTTTAGTAGCAGTTTTCCCAATATATTAAATAAAGGAGTCCCATGAAAGATCTGAAGAAAACTAAGCATCTGGATTGATGAGAGCTCCTGAAGAGGAGAAGCAATCTCCTCGGGGTCAACATCGGAGTGATAGTTTATAAACATTGGAGAGAGATAAACCTTCGGTTTCTAATAAAAGATATTAGTTGCGTTTTTTCTTCGCTAAAATAAAGCAGTCGCTTCCTACTTCCCCATTCTCTAGCAGCCTGATGGTCAGATTCCAAATCTTCTGCAAATTTGTCTTGATCCTGCTGAGTTGATTTGTGGCCATCGGTACTTTGGAGAGCTAAAGTATTAGGTAGTGTTATTAAAATAGATGTTGATGAACTAAAGCAAATTACGAGGAAGATCATTGATGTAAAGAAGGGAGATAGTTCGGCAGTATATAGAACCTTAAGGGATACCAGCGTTAATGGAATATTTGTCAGTTATAATTTCATCTAGTGTAAGACGCATTTTACGATCTGTGAGAAAGACGTATAGAAAGATCCCTCCATCAATACCATCACCAGAAATCGTATCAAGCAAGTCAATGTGCCACACGTTATCAAATGCCCTGAAAATATTCAGAACAATAGAATGTCCTTCATCAGTCTTATTCATAAACCTGTACACGTACCTCCGTAAGTACAGTGATTTAATTGTGAGCTTGAATANGGAGAGAGATAGGACTTGGGATTCGAATAAAGTATATTAGTTGCGTTTTTTCTTCGCTAAAATAAGGCAGTCGTGTCCTACTGCCCCTTTCTCTTGCAGCCTGATGGTCGGATTCCAAATCTTCTGCAAATTTGTGTTGGTCCTGCTGAGTTGTTTTGTGGCCATCGGTACTTTGGAGAGCTAAAGTACAAGGTAGTGCTATTAAAATAGATGTTGATGAACTAAAGCAAATTACGAGGAAGATCATTGATGTAAAGAAGGGAGATAGTTCGGCAGTATATAGAACCTTAAGGGATACCAGCGTTAATGGAATATTTGTCAGTTATAATTTCATCTAGTGTAAGACGCATTTTACGATCTGTGAGAAAGACGTATAGAAAGATCCCTCCATCAATACCATCACCAGAAATCGTATCAAGCAAGTCAATGTGCCACAAGTTATCAAATGCCCTGAAAATATTCAGAACAATAGAATGTCCTTCATCAGTCTTATTCATAAACCTGTACACGTACCTCCGTAAGTACAGTGATTTAATTGTGAGCTTGAATATTTGCACTGAAAATCCAGAAAAAGACCTAGATTCTGTAATAACTGTAACAGAGAATTGCTGGTAAGTTATTCAAAGGCCTTATTAATGACGGAATGAGGACAATATTGGACAGAATCAGATGAATCTTGCAATAGGGCAACATTAGAAACCTTTTAAAAGACAGGAAATACGACCTGGATATGCAGTGATTGAAATATTTAGACAGCTAGGAAGATAGCTCAGAAGCACACTCTTTAAAACAATTACCGAAAAATCAAATCCAAACTAGAAGCTTTAGATTGAATATGACTATGACTAATCTTTGCAACCAGTCTTGGATGGCAAAGTCCAAAATCTGACTAGTTTGCAAAGGAGAATTAGGCATAGAAATGCCAGCGTTTTTGAAAAAGAATTAGAGGAAAAATTAGGGAAAAATTTAGTCCTTCTTTTCAAAGGAGTGAGAAACCTAACCTTATCAAAACATGGAAGAATCAATAACTTTCCGAGATTGGAAACACTTTTGTGAATCTTCTATAAATCTTGACTTCCAATTTTTTGAAAGAAGTAGACTCTTAACCAGGCACAATATAGCTGGATTTAGCAACAGATATCCCCCTTATCAAAGCACTACTAGCCTGTTTGAAAGAAAAACGAGATTTATCAGCTTTATCACGCTGAAACTAAAGAATAATGAGCATTGAATCATACAGAAGAAAAAAGTTTGACTTTGTAGCTACCACTAAAGAAAAATGTTTCAAAACCAACCTTAACTGATTTGTGAATTCAGCTGAGTATCAGAAGCCAATTCGGTAGTAACTAAATCCCTGGGATATCACTTAAAACCTACGAAATCTATCTCACTCAGCCTGGCTAAATTTGAAAATTTTACGTTGATATGGCTTATCATTAAGATTGAAAAAACAGTTGCTTTAACCTCTACAGTGGCAACAACATGATCACAAAATCCGATAAGAGATAAAATGAAACCGTACAACATTCATGAATAGAAATTCAAATGAAATCTAATAAAGGAGCTTCTTCTGTGCTTGAATCAGAAAATCCTGTAGAAAAATCAACAGTATATACAAGGTCATAAAAAAGAAAGTAGTAAGTAGATTCTTGAAGTCTGCAGTCTCGTTAGGTTGGTCCAGTTAGGTCACGTAATGACAATTTGTGTCGGCAAAGACAAAAATATTAGCAATACGATGCTTGTTCAAAGCCTAAGCAATGGAGTCTGACACCGTCTCAATAACAGCTCAATATAGGAAAAAAGATAAATGGACTAATGGAGAGATAATCTAAGGCAAATGGAGGGATTATGTTTAGATTCAAGCTCTTCAACTTTAACAACTGGAATGTCCTCTCAAGGATAAACAGCAAGACCATGAAGATGAGTCGTAGAGTATAGTCGAAACAGAGTTAAATATCCACCATCATGAAGCTCACTATTAATAACACTGTCACTGAGGTTCGTTTCATAAAGTATATGAGGAGAGTTCTAATGAAGGAAATATTTAACAAAAGAAAAATTGGAAAGAAGCCCTATGAAATTGATGAAATCTGTGAGGAAAAAAGAACTTTTAAGGATGACATGTTTTTCTGAGTCTGTGTAGAGCCAGTACTATTACATTTCAAGTTTACACTCTCGGATGTAGAGTCAGTCTTGTCTCTGGAGATTCTTCGGACGCTCTGATTATTGAAAGCTTGCCGGGTACTGGGTACAATTCATTTGGTTGAAATTGTCCTGAAAAAAATGGGAAGTAAAAAGAGATGTCCGTAGCCATCACCTAGACGCAGACCATTAGCTGGCAGATTCACTGCACTATACCCTGACAGGGTTGACAGGGCTTTTGGCTCCATGTAAAGGTCGGAAGGTATTAATTTACAATGTTCCAGGTAATTAACTGAAGATTAAAAAAGTGAATGATGTCAATGATTGTGAATGATTTTATCGAATCATAATGTAAGATAGAATAATGGAAATTATGAATCTAACAATGTCTCCAGATGCTAGTGCCTCCAACAATAAAATCAGAAGAACTGCAACCTTACCGTCAATAAGAGATAAGTTATTTACGTCTTAACAGCAGTACTCTTATCTGTAATATTTATAACCTATCATATTGTTTATTTATATTCATTTATCTATTCATCGATATGTATATTACAAGGCTAGTAGAAGGTGTACATTGGTAGTTGATCGAAAGAGAACAAGTTTTTATGTTTGGATAGGAGCCATGACAAATGTATACACGGTAGTATTATCATCAACGTCAGATAAAGCTTTCATATTTGAATATTAATTCTTATTTCTTTTGAGGTAGTAAACAGTTTAGCTTTTAGGCGGTCAGTATCCTATGCCCGATGGATAACTCCATAAGCTTCGAGCTATATGTGTTATTTATTGATAGTTTTGTCATTTATCATACGTCTTAGATTGTCTTTTTTGGCTACCTTGCTTCTTTTAGGGTCAATTTCTCCTTTAATGCTGTCTTACATCTTTCCTTTATGTTTCTGATCTATGGCCTGTTAAGTATTTTGCAATAAGGGTTTTTGATATTGGCATAGTCACCTCAATTTTTATGAGTTACCTTTTCCATCGTAGGACATTTCTGCAAATCTTGCCCTGCCTGGCACGTTAAAATTTTGTTTTCATGTAAAATTACTTACTTACTTACTTATCCTCTGTGTTCTGCTTCTTTGGTAGTCGAGGACATCCCATAGATGCAATCAGACCTTTGTTGAAACGTTTCCAGTTCTTCTTCTCTCTTGCTTTTTCCCTTAGGCTTTGGAGCTATTTTCTGGTACGGAGTTGTCCAAGTCTGGAGTTCTTGATGTCTTCACGGATGGTGCTGAGAAGATTTGTAGAGTGGCGTCCTATTCTGGCTTTATACATTGTTGCTCCTGATATGGCGAATTCAAGGGCTTTCTGGGTGGGGGTGTTGATGTCCATGCGTAGGACATGACCTAGCATAGACCATCTTTGCTTTGCTACTAATGTAGATATAGGATCCGTTTGGCAGATTTTATACAGTTCTTTATTACTGATTACGCTTTTGGGCCATAGGTGACCTGTTATCGTTCGCAAGTGTTTACGGTGGCATATATCTATTTTATTCATCATAGCTTTGTTGGTAGCCCAACTGTCGCAATTATATAGCATGATGGAGAGGCAGTACGCGTTATAAAGTTTGAGTCTGGTTTTGAGCGGAATTTTATTGCGGCGAGACCAGATTTTTGATAATAATTTAAATGCTATGTTGCCTTGGATGCATCTGGCAGAGATGTCTGCTGAACTACATAGCAGGGACCCTAACGTTTTACACTTA
>RDPX01000007.1:1849065-1900698 GCA_003991215.1 Morbakka virulenta | reverse complement strand
CTTTTTGGTAAATTTTTAGGCGGAGCGATTTTTGTTGTTCCGATAATTCAACAACAGTCGGATCGAGTGTTTTAGATTTTTTGCTGTATTTGACAGTGCCAGCTGCTTCTTTTGCAGAAGTTTTTGAACATGTGAGCAGATTCGAGAGAGCTTTGTTGGGATTGGGATCTGTAGTTTGTTGACCCAAATTAGTTTGCAAGAGCCTTTGGTAATTGTATTTGATATCGGTGTTTCTGCGTATCTTTTCTATGTCGATTTTTTCATTGGCGGATTTCTTTGGTCGTTGCTTATGGACCAGATGAAGTTGATTGATTCTTATCCTGGAAACTACTAGTTTGTGATCCGAATTGGTATCTGTACCTCCGTATGAATTTTGTATTATTGCGGTTGCTGACTTTTGGCATAGGATATAATCAATTTGATTGAAGACCGGTTTAGTGGCTTTAGAGCCTGTCTCACGGTTTTTATCAGTGATGTGGCATATCCAAGTGGTTCTGTGCCTACTGGAATGTTTAAAGGCTGTGCTGGTAGCAAATAAAATGTAAAATGTAAAATGTTTGAAAAAATGAGCTAGTGTCTTTTTCTGGTAAAGTTGTTCAAACAGAAGTTAGAAAACTCTGGTTCAATTTTTATTCCAATTATCGCTGTTATAAGACCAATTCAGGGGTGCTTAGTTTCTATGTCATGTTAAACCCTCGCGTTTTCAATAAACTGACACCAGACCCTTCCTGTCCTGAAGCCACTTAAATGTCAACAGTATAGCCTAAGAAGGCCAGTGTTAGTGTGTATAATTACCAAAATCGTAATGACTTGAACATTTCTTTTTTAATATTTCTGGGCTATTTACAAATGATAGTTCACAAATACAAAATGACAGTGGAGCCTTTCCAATTTTTTTCACGACACTTAGATGTTCATGAATGCAATATTTAAAAATTTAGGCAACGGAAGAACAGCTATTGTTGGCATGCATCTCTCTCTCTCTCTCTCTCTCTCTCTCTCTCTCTCTCTCTCTAGCTATCATAGTCATTTAGAAGGCTTAAAATACCATACAATTTTAAGAAATTGACTATTGAATCTTCAAGAGACGTAGAGACGTACAACCGTAGCATGGGTAGAGTTTCATGGCAACACCTAATTGACGATTTATTCTATGTTTTCCAACTTTGTTCAGGAAAATAATTCCTTCTTTTCCCATTTAAACTGTAAAATAAAGGTAGTATAAACATATTTCTGTTGTTCGATTCAATACAGAAGATACAATGCGATTTAATAACCAGTCAGCTTTTTCTCGTTTCTTTATTAACGTCCACTAGCTGCATCCAAAAAATAAGACGGACGAAACGGAATTCTATTGCTTCCTTGGTCACCCCCTCCTCCACCCCCACACACACTTCTTTTGTATGATAAATTACTTGCTTTACGTAGAAACACAACATCAAGAAATGACGTTCATACTAAAAAGACTTCTCTAAAAAGACCTCTCTTGCTCTAAGCCGATTGAAATATACTTAAAAGTCATTATTACTTAATAACATGAAGGCATGTAGTAATCTTACATAATCATCTCACTAAAAGAAAATCTTTTGGGGGAAAGTACAGGTAAGATGGCTTTTATCAGTATTATCTTTATGGCATATAGGCAATTGAATTGTAAGGTGAGGTGAGGAAATGTCCTCAAAGCTTTTGTAGTAAATGGCAGTGATTCTTTTCTTAAAATTAATTTTCAAAGTCATTGTTAACTGTTTCATTAAGATGGGCAAGCAGCTTCACAACATCTGGGTAACAGAAGTTACTGCATAAAAGTAAGCATTGTTCGTTTTAGTCATGATTTTAGTATCTTGCTCCTATTAGATTGCTTGTTGAATAATATTTGACGTGACACTTCATTTATCCGCCTCATATGGGATTAAAACTATTATCAATTAACATTTAGAAATTTAAATCTGCAATCAAGGTGTCGTAATGAAATTTCTCAAGAAAGAAAGTCTTTTATAACTAGCTTGCAGAGAACACAAGTCAACCGTTTCCGTCACAAGTAGCTCAAGTTTCTTTAAGAAGAGAGCTTACCAGGAGCAGCTATTATTATTGATATGTCTAAAGCAGAGACTTATTGGTTTAAAACGGAGTTAACTGTAGTATATATATATAAGATGCATGAATAACTTCGACGGCAAAGTATAAAAATGGGCATTTTGTAATTTATGGTAATTTTAGCAGTGAAATTATCCATTGAGGCTGTAACAACCAGCCAGATGTAACCCAAGCCATTGAAAATGTCTTTTTTAATAAAAAGATATCCACTTGCAAGGATGATTAACTTTTTGAGTAAATACTATACATTTTAATACAAATACATTTCTTAAACTTTAACACAAAAAAATTCCCAATAAATATGCTTTCGAAAATTAAATGCAAAAATTAACAATATTAACATGTTTTAAAACTGCTGGTCATTATTTTTGTGCACAATTTCAAAGGAAGTATTGTAAATATGATAAATACAATTTTTCAGCCATTAAATAAGACATATTTTATTCAATATGATAACAATATAGTCGGCATAATATTTTTACTGTAAAAGAATTAATTTTTGGTATTAACTTTGCATACAGATATTTGTATTTAGTAAAAGAAGTAAATGAACTAGATAACCTAGCATTCTTTATTCCAGTTATTTACAGAGAATCTTTAACAGACTAGCTCAGGAATACCTTTCCGTAAAACTACTTTAAGCTATGGTAACTAGGGTGATATTATAGTAAACAAGCTAGCACCCTTTAACAGTAGATAACATTGCAGGTTATTTTAAACAGGAAAGAACCACTGTCAAAGGCTAAAAAATGTTTCTTAAAATACGAAATAAAATATTAAGAGTATTAACGACTAAACGTACAGGCTGGCTTTGATGTGTGCAAAGTGTCACTCAACTTTTTTGCCACCAAACATGCAAAATCGTATTGTTCTAAACTAAGGACTAGCCGTAAACAAAGTCAACATTCACCCTCATTTCAAATATTAGTTTGAAAATAAAATTTGAAAATAAAATTTAATAATGAATAAATAAACTGTTATCAATTAAAAACTATCCTTTCCTTTCCTTCAATTGTTGTTTTTCACCACCCAATGCCATACTCAGTAAAATGTCTCTTGTGCTCCTACAATCAGAATTTTAGATTACCTATCTTCTATTAAGGGAGAAAAATTACTGGTGTATGCACAAACATACTTGGCAGGTGGAAATATACATTCGTAAATAAATATATGCATTTCTTACAAACATAAACTAAAACGACTTCTAATTATTATTTCTACATTGCAACATTAAATAAAACTAAATAACAACATGAATAGTATTGCATAAATGTGTTGCCTAAACTTATGTAGAGAGTAATTACAGCACCAGCTTTTATCATCTGAAAAACAATCAAACAGAAATATTAGAAAACCCTTTAAGGTAAAGTACAATTTCTTTCTTAAGGTCTTTTTATGGCGAAAAAACAAAAAATTCATTGATATGTTGTGTTCTATAACTTCTCGGGTTTAAGATAATTAATTATTATTTGAAAATGTCTAGCATTGACGAGATTGGAATAGACAATGAGATTTAACATACAACTCCTTTATGCTTCAGTTTCTGAATATTGATAGCAAAACTACTCCCCATTTTCTATCCGTTGAGTCCTGATCTACTTATATTGTCTGAAGGCTTACTTCTATGGCGTAAGTATTTTTCTTATAATGTCTTCCTCCGATTTCTAGACCAGGTGTCTCTAAAGAAAATGGTTTATAATAGCTTATAACTGGGATATTGTGAACCTTTTAAAGATAACTTTTAAACTCATAGTTATTTGAATTGGAAATGAATCCTCAATTTTCTCTGCTGACCTATAAAGTTAGTTCTCATTTCCTCTGATTTTATATGCTTCTTTCGTTATACTTAATCCTAAAAGTCAAGTCGAAACCAATAAACTTAAATAATCCCAATTTTCATAATCTTTTTGTCATTTTCAATAAGTTAATGTTAAGCTTTTTTTTTTCAAGTGAATGGTCCTTAGGTCGTTTACAGATATTTAGTTATTGCATTTTTTTTATGAATGACATAAAATAAGATGCCTTTATTTGTTTTCACCTATCGTTGATTAAAACAGTTTGTTTGCTTTTTGTTTAGTTCTAAAATTTATTCAAGTTCATTAAACAGTCAGATATTTCTATAGTAATACTTTAGTTCTTATACATTTTGTGCTTTAATTAGTTTCCCCCCTAATGATCAATTCCAAATATTTTATTACCTTCAGGTCGATATTATCCAAAAAATATAACTTTTGTCTTTATTTCTTAATTTTCCATTTATATATTCTTAACTAATTTAATCGGGACATTAGAAACTCGTTGCATTGGAATAGAAAACTATTTAAGTCACTTAAGACATATACCAGCGATATACAGTAACTTTCAAGGAGTTTTTAGTTTTATGACATTAAATTACTTAAACATGTATTGGATTTTACACATATTTTGACTCCAGAATAGACCAACTTTATCCGATGTAAATATCTCCCCTTTATCCCAATAATATTCAATTTGGTCTGTAGAATATGGTGTTAAACAGTGTCGAATAACTGATTGAAATCCAAAGAACATTAAAAAATTGATTTAATCTTAAACACATGAGAATTTATTGTTGAAGTATGTACATATATAGGCAGGGCTCAAACGTTGTCTTTAATCGCACTGAGAGAGTTAATGCCTCTGAACTGGGGGAACTCTTACAATAACCTATAGTTCCTAAGACTGATCACTTCTTTGAATAGTTCTTCTTCTACATAATCGTCTATGATCTCCATCTGCTGCAGCAATGCTTTCAAATGTTTATCTAATCTCAAAATCTTTTTTTCAAGTTTAATTTTCCTTTCTTGTGGCATTCTTATAAGTCTTACCTTTTTAGAACGCTTGGTTTTGATTTTAATCTTTGAGGCATCTTGTTCTAATTTGGTCTTGTTTTTAACAAAAGCATTACTAAATTTTTTTAGTTGAGCCACCTGGTCGAAGAGATCAACAACTCTGTTATATTTAACAACTTTTGGAAATTCTTCTGTTACGCTAACATCTTCAGGCTGAGCACATTCTTTTTTCCTTTTGAATCGAAAGGGTAAGAAATCCGTCAGTTTTCCAACTATAAATTCGATTATTTCATATTTATTTTTCTCGTGGACCAGCTGATCTTTTACCAAGGTAAAAGCGTCCATCATTATTGTAAGGAAAATGTTTATTAGAATAACGGTCATGATTGTGACATAACAGATAAAAAATGGTGGTCCCAACAGCCTGTTGCCCTCCTCAAAATCATAGTAATTGAACGAGCCCAGTAAAACATTGAGAAGTGATTCCGTTGATCTTATGTAGTTAGAATAACCAAACAATGTCGGCCCAAATAGTAGATATGCAGTGTTAGCATAAGCAAAAAATGCAAGACAAAATGAAACAGCAAAATACTTTAAGTCCTTGAGAGAATACTTTATTGTTTTAAGAAGCAACGACATGTTTTTATTAAAGCGAAGAAGCTTTAAGCTTTTTACAATGGCTAAAGCCACAAAAGTTGCCAAGATGTAACCATAAAGCAAATCACTTGTGGCCGCGTATTGAAAGTTAGTGAATTCGTTTGGATTCTTTTTATAGTTCTTCTTAATCCATGACACTATGCTTAATCTTACTATGAGTAATACCATTGTCGTCCACGTCAAACCAAAGATAAAGAGATCGACAATATTTCGCATATCTCTAAAATACCGACTGCGTTTTTTTCGTATTTTTTGGCATTCATTATACATAAAATAAATTGTAAAAAGTGCCACCATTACTTCACAAGCACCTATCATGATTGAAAATCCCACCGAGTAGCGATCCAATCGGCTTGTTAATATTTTGTGATAAGGAAAACTACCTCCACTTGGTGGAAATTCTGCAACAAGCCATACAACACAGAAAAAATTTTCATTATTGTTGTATACAGTAAATTCAACAAAGACAGCCTTAGTAAATCTATCTATCCATCGCATTGATTTAAGATGCTTGAGTATTCCTAGGGCTTCACCATAGGAAGTGCCAAGATTTTGAATATAGCCTCCACCACTGTAAGCAGTGAATTTTCCAACAAAAAATTGACCATTAAGTGATGACGTTGAATGATGCTGCCAACTCTTTTTGAGGTTACTGGACATATTTAGCAAATGTGAGGTGTATCCTTGAAATATATGTTGTTCCTCTTCCTTGTACGCATCCGTGTTGATGCAAGGCAACAAAGTTTGATTGTATTTCCCGTCTATCGTACAACGTGAAGCTACAATAAAATACATAGATAGTTACTGTAAGGTAAATGTTACGTTGGCAAAGATAACAAAAAGAAGCTCAGAAATAAATGTAAATATAGTAATTATAATAACGTTAGTAGTAAAGGCCAAAACATATATTTGAAATCCCAAAATAGTCACACCTGTAAGCAAATACCACACGCGAGGATCCATCATAGTAGTCTTTGATATAAATATTCCTTAATCATGTGGTCAAATGCATACCACAGAATATAACTGAAACATGTGTTTGATGGTCAACACTCAAAAGAGATCAATGTTAGACTTGGCTTGAGAATAGCCAAATCGTATAGAAGTTGCCTATAGATGTAATAAGTGATTAGCTGATCCCGATCCCGATGTACAAATGTTTAGACTTCCGGGATTAAAATAGCAATCAGTAGCTGGAATGGACAACAGCTTAAGGTTCTAAACAGCCATCATCAGGATGCGTTTTTTGGTGGACTTATACACAAGTGGAAATGGTGTGGTTAATTATTAAAGACCATAAATAAATAAAATTTCTCAATAAAGGGCGAATTATGTTGATGAGATATGACATAATTTCATTGAAAAGAAATTTAGACTATGCCAAAATAAAGACAGGTTATCGGTATATTCGAAGACCTGTAAGTTTCTATTTATATTTACGTTTTTGTATTTACATAAGAATTAAAGTCCTGATAAACAAACGTAAAAGCAGCAAAATTCGTTTGTTTTTGTTTCATTTTGTTTTTTATTGATCAGTTTACAAGAATCTTATTATTATTCGGTCTTCATCCGACGTCTGTCAGATCGACCGCTCGATACCTTTTTCTCCACTTAACTCGGTCTTTCCATTCTCCTTCTCTCGATCCCACTTCTTTCATGTCTCGTTCTATGACGTCCCCCAGTCTAAACTTTTTTTGTCCTCAACTCCTCCTTCCTGTCACTGGCGCCTGCCATACTGCCTTCAAAATATTATCTTTCTTTTTTCTCATTACATGTCCATACCATCTTAACCTTCCTTTTCTTGCTTTGTCTGTTATCTTTTTACCTTCAAAAATCCTCTTATGTCATCATTCATCCTGTGTCATTGCAAGAATATTCCGGCTAGCCACCTTAGCATTCTCATCTCCGTCGCTTCTAACATTCTCTCCTCTGTTCTTTTTAAAGGTACTACTTGTAGGCCATATAGTAATACTGGTTGTAGCACTGATAAATAGATCTTCGTCTTCAGTTTTATAAATAAAAAAATAAACAATAATGCCAAGCATATAAAAATATATCTCCTAAAAGCCTTATTGATGTATTCTTAATCAATGCTTCCAATCCAATTATAGACTAGTATTCTGGTATTCTGGTCAGTTTATCAGAATACTAGTCTATCATTGGATTGGAAACGTTGTTTGAAAAAACACCAATAAGGTTTGTAGGAGATATATTTTTATATGCTTTACACTTACCTACAAAGTGAATAAACTACAAGAATTAATTCTTGTTGAGTGCAAATTGATTGGATAAATCAGAGATTTATCCGATCTTGTATTGATTACATCTATCCCCACACAAGTTAACATACCTACAACGGCTGCATACGTTGATGGTATCGTTAGGGATTAGTGATGAAATAGCATGGGAAAGATGGGAATATTTCTTTGTAGTCTTTTTATATATAAAACAACAAAGTATTGGAGGCTACCCAATTTATTGCTGGAGTTTTGGTGAATCTACTATTTCCTTTAAGGTAGAAATACATTTTGAGCCTTCAGATATTCCAGAACAATTAGAACGAAGAAAACGTCACTATGTGTACATAAGAATCTCTAGTTTTTAAAGAAAGCGGTCTTTCAATTAAGCTAGTTACAAAATGAAATTTTTTTCCTGGAATAAGTGTAAAACCTTGTTTATTTACTTTATGAATTATCACCCGCTATCACTCTATAAATTCCATATTTTTCATGAAAATGTTAAAATGTAATTTCTTATTCCTTTATTAATAGGGAAGAGCCAATTACAATCAAAAGTTTACCTTGCTGTGATCTTATTTGTCTGAACCGTGATGCTCCGATAAGATAAGAGGCATAATCACCCATCAAACGTTTGGCTTTTACAGATCTGTTGTTGTACCATTTTTCTCCATACATCCCAGGAAGCAACTCTTTCTCTGCCCATGTCCAAAACGAAGTCGCATCATAAACCTATGAGAAAAAAAAGATGTCTTCTCGGTGGTTGTTTAACAAAATTTACTCTGGAACACCAAATTTCTCAATAGCCAATTCAAACTAGCTTATTGGCACTGCTTAGTAAAGTGCAGTTAAAATATTACAATTGATTAAATGAATAAGCACTTTTATACATAAAGTCTAAGCGCTTAGATTAGCAAAAGGAATATACATTGGCAAAAGTGAGATTCAAGCTCTCTTCCACACAAGAGCCAAGATCGGGGACCCTGCGTGGGTGTGAGCTTGATTGACAGAGACTAATTATTGACTTTGTATTTAAAATCTTGTCAACATTAGACAGGTTTAGAAAATAAGTAAACTGGTCTTTTTAGGGAAAACTTGTGCCGGAAAAAAAACTCGTACTGTTTTCCATCCTACATCAAGACAGACAGGCTGTCGTTGATATTAACCAGCCTTTTCTTTGTTTCAATTTTTAACATATAAACCATTTCAGAAAAATTTTCTGACAAGAAACTGCTTGTTTTTTTCAAAAGAGTATCGGAGGAAAACTTGGTCCCCTAATTAGTTATTTTTAAAATTTTATAGCAGCGTCTAATAAAAGAAATGTGATTATCACCCAGTTTGATAAAATTACTGTCCATTCAATTTTTGATAAAAATGATAACCATGGATAATCTAAATTTTGTTGTCCAGATTTACTATATTTCAAAGTACTGCTATTACAACTTGGATGCTGTAGGCTGATATTTTATTCGTTTCAGTTGTACTTTTTTTTATAAACCTTGATACAGTATATTTAATAGTGCTTTCTACCACTTAGGCCAAATTGTTCAATGATGCGGATTTTCAAGATTGATGACAAAAGATGAATGACAACCAGTAATTATCATACTGCCAAAATTCATTTGGCGTAAGTTTAGGAAATTGTCATCTTTCTTCACTTTCTAAATCGATGTCAGTAGTCCTAGTCATCTATTTGGTCAATAGTCTACATCAGCGTTTCTACTGCCTTCTCTNGTAGGCTGATATTTTATTCGTTTCATTTGTACTTTTTTTTATAAACCTTGATACAGTATATTTAATAGTGCTTTCTACCACTTAGGCCAAATTGTTCAATGATGCGGATTTTCAAGATTGATGACAAAAGATGAATGACAACCAGTAATTATCATACTGCCAAAATTCATTTGGCGTAATTTTAGGAAATTGTCATCTTTCTTCACTTTCTAAATCGATGTCAGTAGTCCTAGTCATCTATTTGGTCAATAGTCTACATCAGCGTTTCTACTGCCTTCTCTGCTTTCTTCCATTTTGCAACACCATTCAAGTCTTTATATGTATAATATACTTGATTACTGATGGCTTACTTCTCACTTCAGTACAAAAGAGTTTATTCAGTGTAAAATTATACCGAGATATTTCCCAAGGCTATGATTTTCATGTATTTTTACTTGACGTTTTATGGTAGGTAACTAACCCTATTGCTTAATTAGAATCAAGTTTGCTGTTTTAAACTTTCACGTTGTTATTTTCATTTCTTTTTCTGTTGTCCTTCAGAATCAACAAAATAGTCACAACATTTTGCCCTAAACAAATTAACAAATTTTTTTTTGACTTTGTCTTTTTTTCATTGTGCACTTTTTTTGCTTCCTTTACTTTGTTTAAACAAACAATTTTTTCAAAAGAGATAACTTATCACCGTTTTATAAAATGGACAAAATTCGTACCTGATCAAACTTATTAGTGACAAAAAGATTTTCCATGTCTTTGGTCATTTTATAAGCATCTGGGTCTCGGTGTCCATATGCAATCATAAGAACTAGCCACAGGTACAAAAGATAAGTTGCAATTTCAACCAAAACCACTGGTCATCTTCATTTCATGAAGGCGTTTGTTCCTCGCTTTCTTTACAAATTCTGGCGAAGGAGGTCGCAGTGCAACTGTGTAAGGAGGAGGGTTTTCTTCTTCCATATTCCCGTCATTGACCGTGTCAACATTTGTATCAAGTTTAATGACGATGGCAGAGGCATCCTCATGATCAAGGTCGGACTTGATATGAAGGGTTTCTTGAAACTTCTTTAATATCAAAGCAAACACTGCTGCAATAATCACAATCTAAAAGAGTTGTATGGAAATAATCAGAAAAATGTTAAAAGCGAAATTAAAACCGTGTTTTCATGTTTCAAAGCATTCGCGTTCACGAATCTGTGTATGCAAAACATATCTTACAGAACATTTTGCACAAAATAGTTCTGAATAAACCCTTTTAAAGGGGAGCGTAATGCCAATGAGGATGTAAATTTCCTGCTATCGCGGGCAAGCATATAGGCTTGTTACATATATCCAGGATGTTAAATCTCAGAAAATTAAAAAATGTGTATAGTATTTGTCTCTCTAACAAATAATTTTGAAAAATTGTGCGACCTTCAATGTCTCTAACAACTGGAGTTACAGGATCTCTGTTTGTATTTCTTTAGCTTTTGATTTAAATATATAATATAATATAATATAATATAATATAATATAATATAATATAATATAATATAATATAATATAATATAATATAATATAATATAATATAATATAATATAACATAAAATAATATAATATAATATAATATAATATAATATAATATAATATAATATAATATAATATAATATAATATAATATAATATAATATAATATAATATAATATAATATAATATAATATAATATAATATAATATAATATAATATAATATAATATAATATAATATAATATAATATAATATAATATAATATAATATAATATAACATAAAATAATATAATATAATATAATATAATATAATATAATATAATATAATATAATATAATATAATATAATATAATATAATATAATATAATATAATATAATATAATATAATATAATATAATATAATATAATATTTTTTCAAGGCCTAAGAAACGCTATCCCGTTGTTTTTTTTAAATGAAAAAAATAACAACAAAAAGCTGGAATTTCTTGAAATAGTTCGTAAAGTATCCTTACTCTATCGTTAAAAATGGAACCGAAGAGGACTTGTCTTGTGTTCCTTCTGTTTTAACATGGGACCATAAATTCGGGGAAATGAGGAGCCGTGGTGTAATGGTTAGTGCAGTTGCACAGTAACTAAGAGGTTTCGGGTTCGATTCCTTGAGCGGGTGAAGAGAAATAGGAACTTTACAAAAGATAAAGCCATTGGTTGTCGTCAGAAAGGGCATCCGGTCAAGAAATTCCTCACTGTCAAAACAAAGCCCTTCTAAAGGGTACCGTCTGAGCCCCAATTTCTGGGGGAAATGACATTAAAACAAAAGAAACAACAAATAAGTTTGGGAAATAAGCAAAATTTTGAAAAGTAATAATGATGTTATGATTGGTGATAATCCCGGTTTAATATTAATTTTTACACTGCCTCCATTGAAAAAATCAAACACTTTAAAGATATCCTACTTCACTCTGATTCTGTTTAGAGCCCTATCTGCCTTGTAATGACTTGTCAAATGTCATTGCGTGAGTCCCGTTAATAGTATATAGAGCAAAGTTAATGGAAGATACTGCTATAAAATGACAGGACATGATTTTTTTCTAATATGGTATATGCTGCTGGATGTACTGAGAATAGGCAACTTGATGAAGGTTGCACTACCAGCAAACATTACCAAAGTTTCAACAGACATCGTTTCGTAATACGAAATCGCAACATAATATGTGAATTGGTCCGTAATTTTTGTGAAAATTCTTGTGACTTCCAAAATAATTTATAAATTTATGTTCTGCAAGAAAATATTCTTCGGTTGTTTGTTCCTGATGGTGTGAACTGTAGTTTGAGTGAACTAATTTTAGTATTTTTAAACACTAATCAGTTTCAACTTTTTACTTATTTATTATTATCCTTATCATTTGTAATACGTTTTATTACCTTAATCATGTTATTAATTGCAAGTATACTTATTGTTGCTTGGTATGTTTGTTACTTTGTTACTATGTTGTCTGTTATCAAAAAAGTTCTTTTTTTTTGTTGTTGTTGCTGTTGGCATTTGATCGATTGTGAATTTGTACGTTTCTAGTATTGTTTCCATAGCCTCGTTTTCAGCATGTTTGAATATGTACTTCCTTTTATTTCTATTTTCCTTCGAATATAATTGGTCTGATGAAGTAACAACAAGTTACAAGATATTTCAAGAAATTTCGGGTTTTTAGTTAATATTACATGTATATGAGGAGCCGTGGCTTAATGGTTAGTGCAACTGCTGCACTGTAACCAAGAATTCCTGATTTAATTCCCTGAGCGGGCGACTTTGGAAATTCACAAAAGAAAAAGCCATTGGTTGGCGTCAGGAAGGGCATCGAGCTAAGAAATTCCTCAAGGCCAAATCCAAGTCCCTGTGAAGGGCACCGTCTGAACCCCAGTTATTGGGGAAAAATGATGTTAAAACCAATATATATCAACTATTGGCGAATGCATGCTTCAAATAATCAAATACTCTTAAGAAGTTTTATTCTGTGATCTAGTATACATTTAAAGTCATTTTATCTTACTTGTGCTGCCGGTATATCATATATAATAAAATTTTGTATGTACACTACTACAGTTATCTTGGATGATTGCATCTTAGAAATATGTGTTAGCATTTCATTAAGATCTTTGAATATGCTAAAACGTAAGAAAGTACTGCAGGGAGGAAAGAAAGGCCGAGGAACCATGATGACTAAGATGGTTCTAAATCTCACTAGTTCAGAACGTGAAGCATTACTCAAGGTGCTTCGGATTATTTTAGTATATGATATGGATACTAGACGTAAAATAGAACACTTCAAGCTAATTTTTGAATCAAACTAAAAAATGAGAAACTAATTGTAAAAGAAATATTTATAAATAAGGAAAGTGTATATTACATATCAGTGGAATATACATGAAAGGAAACCAAGAAGAACATAAAAAAAATTATTGCTATTTTACTAAATTAATTTAGTTAATTTTGTCGCAATGGCTCCTTAATTGATCATCAAAATTTTATCTGTATTTTTCCCATAATATACGAAAATAAATAAATGCAGCCCTTTCAGAAATCAGATTTACAACAGTGTAAACCTACATGGATAATTATTCAGAATATCGTGATGAACACTTTAGATTCTTCCAAAATGGTTAGTGCTGTGTTGTGCCTCTTCTTATTTTTATGCCCAGTAGTGTCAAATAGAAAATAATCACCAAAGAAAATGACTTGACTTTTATTTAAAGCATTCTGTAATGAATTGTAATCAGCACTGGTACTCCCAGAGTAGCCCTGGCTAGTAAAGAGAAGAATTGAATGCGAATGCAATATTTGATGGAATATGACGTCATGCTACTGTATCAGAGCTAATGCACTGGAATAAAGCAAAGCTTCTATTACTTTGTGATCAACATTGTTCATGTGCATATAGTTCGTCTGGAATCTTAAAGTAAAATCAGTCATGTAGGGAGTTAAAAACACAAGAAAAATATGTTCGGAAAGATACTTTCAAACCATTAAAATTATTCCTGTTTAACTTTAAACTCAATTAATCTCAATTTTCATGGACCAAAGTTAAGTGAATTAACTGAAGTGACAGCCATTCTAATCTTCCTATCAGTTAAAGTTTTCAGCCTTGCCTTACATTACAAGATTTTTCTAAATAATTAAGCATATTGAAAAATTACCTTTAGTGGCTGGTGAAAAAATATGTCACCAGATATAGAGGTAAACATGGAAACGAGCCATTCTTCTTGTTGCCTTTCATGAAAACTTAAGCCATATAAGAGTGTGAAAAACCCTGCTGCACCAGATGAGCCAATGCATATGAACCAAGCAATACAAGAACACCACGATGGCCAGTTATCTGTATTGTCATCCAAGTTGACATTTTCTACAAAGTGGTTATCTTCACAAATATGGTCCATAACCTCACGAGACTCTTTACAAGGCAGAAGAATAGCTGTGTAAGATATATAGAAAAATAATTAAATTATTTATTATTTTAAATAGCTAAAATTGTTTCCATATGAGTGTAATAAGAAAAAAAATCTGATCTTATTCTGTATTGAATAATTGTAAAGTAGTACACTACATTTATTGATGGATTTTGATAAACAGAAATGCAACATAGACATTTCTGGAAAATTAAGCATGAACTGTATCAACTTGGAAATAAAATGAATGATATAATTTTTAGGTAACTACCAGTGTACCCAATACTTTTAATTTTTTGATACCTTATAGTCCCACTTTTTTGCACTCTTCAATTTTCATTCACTTAAGGAACAAAGGAGGAAAATGTAATGATAACAATGGTCCTCACTGTGGCCCATAGGCACATCATTTGTATTAACTGATTATTATTATTATTATTATTATTATTATTATTATTATATCTTGCATTGACTATTAAACAAAGAGAGTGTAAAAATATCCCGATAAAAGTTAGGGATTAATCAAGATTTTCCAATTAACCAAATTTTCTTGCTGCTTTGAGACTTTTATATAATTCTTAAAATTAAATTAAGATGTATTTTTGTTGAAAAAGCGGTAAGTAGTTATAGAAATACTTTTTTATACAGCCATTTGGTTTAAAATGATAAAAACAGGTGTCAAACAAGCACCGCAAATTAATTTTTCAGAAGTGAAGAGTGGCCTAAGGAATACAGAGCAATACAACAAATCCGAACATTATAAACATGGTCTTCTAGTTTTTTATAGATGGTTGTCTTTGCCATTCAGTACAGAAAAGCAAGAAATAAGGGACAGTTTCTCGGAAACAAATAGCAAATGCCAACTAAGAGTTACATACAAAGGTGGAAAAATCCCCGAAATGGCATAAAATAAACCAGATATCGTTAAATATTACTATTTCCTGAGAATCAAAGCATACCACCTCCTCTAAAAATGAACCAGTCAGTGGTATACAAATCTCTGTTTTTCCCCTTTTCTCTTGTTGATGAAAAACCACTCATTTTATGTACTTTCAGAATGGTGCCCTTTCATGTGAATGGAAGCAAAAGAACTTTCAACAAATTTGAAAAAATAATTTCTATTCTGAACCATAGAAGAAAACCAGCAACAGCCCAATATTGTCCCATAGTAGTCTCTAGTTTAGAATTCTATTATACGACTACGCCATATCTTCTTTAATAGACTATTCGTGTTCTCTTTTATTTTAAGCTCTATGACACAATTGGGAAGCATGGTAGGTACGCACTCAAACATATTAGTATCCCGAAATTCTCTTTGACATTTTGATTTTTATATCTTGTTACTAATCTTCTCTGAGTATAAAATATACTTTCATTGAATTATCTAAATGCTCAAGTAACAAAATCTATTTTCTTAAAAAACACGTGGCATAACTTACGTTCTTCCATTTTATACTCTTTTGTTTGACTGTCCTTTTGCATCATAAGGTGAACACTATCAAAATTATGACCCCATTGACTAGAACTAAACTTGGACGAAGCATTCCCGAGAGCAGTAAAAGGGTCCGACCCTCTTTGAAATGATTTTGAAATTGTAGAATTTGTGTCGTAAAGTGAATTCCTTTGCAGCCCAGCAAGTAACGTTGGAAAAGAATCAGTAGTGTTAGTTCCAGTGCCTCTTGATGTATTGTTATTTATTTTATAACTTTTAGAAGTATCGTCCTTTTCTGCTGAAATCGATCTGCTTGTGTATTTCGACTTTTCTGGGTCACGCTCTAATTTCAAATTACCTGGAGCTATTGTGGCTTTCTTCTTGCACCAAAATGTACAACAATCACGACATGGCTTTGATTTTCGGAACATATACGCAATTAGAATATTGATTGGGAGAACAATAACACTTGATTGAATTCCAATAATAATCTGTCTCCAAGAAAAAGTGAATGGCCCCATCTCAACTTCATTCCCTACTTGAAGAGTTCTTGGATCTCTGTAGAACATCACGTTTGCTAACATAGTGGTAAGCAATATACTGAGACAAGTAGAAACTCGTTGAACTCTAGTAAAATTGCTATGGACAGGGCGAGTAAATATACTGAACCATAAATGGCTATCGGTGAAGTCATCAGCTGTTCGCTGTCAAAATATGCTCTCAAAACTCTTTAGCTAGGATTCAGTTGCCGCTGCTAATAATTTTTCAATGACTCCACTACCTCTGTCAACTGCTAGCCAGTCATTACAAAGAAAATAGGTTCTACTACCATTGATTAATTCAGTTACTGTTACTCGACTTAGAAACCATGGTGGATCAGATCCACTATTGTCATGCCAAACGTGGATGTAACGAATTGTTCCAAAGTTCTACAAATCAAAGTTAAAGAAAAGAAGTCAGGTCCATGGGAATATTAAATCAGTGTAATTGTATCTTCTTGTTCCTTGTCAAATAATACTGTATGAACAATAAAAAATCATGCCACTAATCTTACTTATTAAAATAATTTGATACACAAAGTGATACTGTCTTTATTTATAATTAAGTACTTTTTAAACATTTGCTATATAGATTAGACATTTTGTGATGTTATTATGCTGCTATATGGATTTTTATTCCTTGGAATTTGTAAAATAAGTTATGTAAAAACATTAAAAGTTCAGGCCGGAATCAACCTTTAAATAATCTTCTAAAAGTTATTCAAAAAAGTTGTGGATTCTGACGCGTGGAAATAGGGATACAATTAATCCCCGCTATGTTGACATTTCAAGGGAAAGAGGGAAATATCGAGATAGCGAAGGGCAATTTTGTTGTAGANAATAACACTTGATTGAATTCCAATAATAATCTGTCTCCAAGAAAAAGTGAATGGCCCCATCTCAACTTCATTCCCTACTTGAAGAGTTCTTGGATCTCTGTAGAACATCACGTTTGCTAACATAGTGGTAAGCAATATACTGAGACAAGTAGAAACTCGTTGAACTCTAGTAAAATTGCTATGGACAGGGCGAGTAAATATACTGAACCATAAATGGCTATCGGTGAAGTCATCAGCTGTTCGCTGTAAAAATATGCTCTCAAAACTCTTTAGCTCGGATTCAGTTGCCGCTGCTAATAATTTTTCAATGACTCCACTACCTCTGTCAACTGCTAGCCAGTCATTACAAAGAAAATAGGTTCTACTACCATTGATTAATTCAGTTACTGTTACTCGACTTAGAAACCATGCTGGATCAGATCCACTATTGTCATGCCAAACGTGGATGTAACGAATTGTTCCAAAGTTCTACAAATCAAAGTTAAAGAAAAGAAGTCAGGTCCATGGGAATATTAAATCAGTGTAATTGTATCTTCTTGTTCCTTGTCAAATAATACTGTATGAACAATAAAAAATCATGCCACTAATCTTACTTATTAAAATAATTTGATACACAAAGTGATACTGTCTTTATTTATAATTAAGTACTTTTTAAACATTTGCTATATAGATTAGACATTTTGTGATGTTATTATGCTGCTATATGGATTTTTATTCCTTGGAATTTGTAAAATAAGTTATGTAAAAACATTAAAAGTTCAGGCCGGAATCAACCTTTAAATAATCTTCTAAAAGTTATTCAAAAAAGTTGTGGATTCTGACGCGTGGAAATAGGGATACAATTAATCCCCGCTATGTTGACATTTCAAGGGAAAGAGGGAAATATCGAGATAGCGAAGGGCAATTTTGTTGTAGATAAGATTAACAATATCACCCAAAACTTTGTCCATTACCCTCTCCTGTTGTCAGTAGTAAATTGGGACTGACATAGAGGTCAGAGAGAGAGAGAGACACACACACACACATACACACACATACACACACAGAAGTATGTTTCTATCGTCCAGCTATTCAAGTCAGAATTTTTACAATTTGTTGATTGCTGCTAGTTAGTTTTTGTAACATTTCAATATACGCACTTCTCCTTGTAAAACGAAGTGTGTATGCCATTTGCATGCCCTCTCCATCTGGTAATTTCACTGAATTTTGGTTGATCGAAACAGTACATGACCTGAGTTTATAGTCAAAAGCTATCTTCGTGACCTTCCCACTTACTTCTTTCTTCAAATGGTCATTCTTTTTCACCACCGCTACTTAGCTGTTTATCGGGTTACCGGACATTTTTTGTGCCCTAAGAATCTCTCCAATTTTTAAAACCCACTGACCTTGGTAGGCATGGTAGCCATTTATATAGAAATCAACTTCAAGGCTCGATAGAAGAAAAACTGGCGTGCAATTATCAGTGACACAATGCTTGGAGACAGAACACAATTGGAAATGTTGTGTCATTTTCTCTTTTTACACTATTTTGAAATTAGTCTAGTGCCTTTTTGTATTCAAAATCGAAACGAGACAAAACATCTTTTTATAAAAAACTCATATTTCATTGATAAACCTAATAAGTATCTTAAGGTTTCTCAGATCAACAAAGATTCTTTGTCATTTTTAAATGGAGAAAAAGTCCTTAATAAAAATTGTACTATATAAGGGTAACACTTAGATCTTTGTTTAACTTGTATGACTGCATTCAAACCTTTTGAGGAAAAGCTACCGATGTTTGTGATTGGAAAATCTATGGATGTTATATATTTTAACCATATCAAAGAATACCTTGTCGATATCAATTTCAAACGAAAAGGTGGAAAATAATGGATATTTTGGAGGAGTGGATGGGAGAGTAAGGCAAGAATTTCAACAAGAATGGAAGGGAGATCTGTATGATAATCGACAACGGTCCAACTCCTATTGAGCTCTATAGTCCAACAAAAGAACTTCTCGTATTTCTCTCACCGACCACGATATCAAATTTGTAATCCGTGAAACTAGGTGCTATACACAGCTGGAAGGCAAAGTATCATTGAAGGATGGTCAGGAAATACACTGAATCTCTCAAAGCTGGATACATTTCAATTTTAGATGAAATGGCTAGGCTGGTTTCAAGATAGATGAAGTCCAAAATGAACAGCCATTAATTGCTCCAGAAAACGTAGTATTTATTTTGAAGATCAAGAACTGATTCAGATTGACGATGACGATGGCTATCCATTTAAGTCCATCGCTGATGTCTTAGAGGAATTGTCAAAACTAGCCCAGGAGTTGTTACCTCCATAGATCGAACTTGTTGAAACTGTCGACTTTGACGATAAAACATGTGTAGCCAAACGAATTGTTAACTGATGCTGAACTCTTGGCATAGGTCAAGAGAAAGGAAATTGGTGACCAGGAAAAAGACGATGATCCTGTTGACGTAGACAACAACCAGTTCTAAGCCGACTTGTTCTGAAAAGTTGGCAGCGATCGATACACCGAGACCATATTCTTTGTATACGAGTGACGAGAAGTTGAACTTGAACTTTCTAAACATACATTATCTATTTGAGGCACTAATCCGTCACGAAAGAGTACAGAATAAAAAACAAAAATGTGTAAACCAGTATTTCAGTTGATCTACATTACTTTCTTTTACAGACGACTCTTAATTTTCCAGCCTTTGTTTTTTGTATATCTTCCAGTTTTATTCAAGATTATATTCAGTGGAATCAGTGTCCCTCAGTTAAGGGGATGTAAGGAGGTCCAGCAATGACATTTATGCGAATTGAAAAAAAATATCCAACTTTTCTTCATGGGATCCAAATATTTATGTCAACATAGCGGGGTGTTGAAATAGCGAGAGATCGAGATAGGGGAGGTCGAATGAAAATCCAAAAAGATAGTAAAACGTTTCTGGATATATTCATATACATTGGAGGATAAATAAATTACAACTTAAGATTGCAGAACCACCTTGGTGCCTTTTATTTCATATGTGGCAGAAAGGAGAGGATTTAGGACCAGTAACCTCCGGCAATTTGTTGTTGAGATAAAGTTTTTTGAAATATTATCATAAAATTTCTGTATAGCAGGAATACTGAGATTTGATTCAGAAATTACGGTTTCTGAAGATTTCGGGAAATGAGACTTGCACTGGGCGCCAACCTGCAAGCATTTTGGGTACTCAGTGCCCCTATGTCAAGATTGTTCCGTCACCTATCTATGTGGAACATATATAAAAAGGATCAGGGAGATTACTTTTCACCTTGAAGTGTTAAAATATTCCCCATAACTTGACTTTTTACGTGGCCTGTTTTGAACGAATGGAGATTATATAGTAAGCTGTAGATGCGATTTCAAGGTCTTGTATTCTATAGCACTTGGACGCTAGCTGCACAAAGAGACAGAAAAAAAACTAATTGGAAAGTTATCAAGAAATGATGGAAATATGTAGCTAGCCAGAGAAACAAAATAAATTATAAGCAACTTGTATATAGCTACTGATATGTAGTACATAAAATTTTTATTTTACATCTTAAAAATTGCCCTTACTATTAATATCTAAAGAGAATAAGACAGTGTACTGAATCAGTTACCTAAGATTTCCTCATTTAAAAATCCTGTCTAAAATTTATTTTTTCGTCTACTTTTACATTCTAGATCTTTTACTACTATTTTAATGCATCCAAAATGAGGTCTGAATTAATACGTTATTATTATTATTAGTTAGCTTGTTCTCCTTTATAGCAATACGATGTCTCCTTGCTCAACAGCTGGGTCATACGATGCTGTATCGGAATAAGCAACTCTACTTCTTGATCTGTGATGATTTTCCAATGTCTTCTATTTCTTGCTTTCTAGCCAATATTGTGTAGGTCGATTTCAGTTTTCAGTTTATTATTCACAAGTTTGGAAATTTCTGTTTAGTTTTGTTTATGTCACGTTTAATAGTTGTGTAAAGTGTAGCTCTTTTACGTCCTCTGAATTTTTTGTTACTTCTGGTTTCAAAAAAGAATTTCATCGCCTTGCGTGCTGGGGCATCTCGAGACATTCTGAGGATGTGACCAAAAAGATTCCATCTTCGCTTGGTTATCTCAATTGAAATTGGTTTTGAACTAGTTGTTTTATAAAGATTTTTGCAACGTATTCGATGAGGCCATCTTACACCAATAACTTCATTTAATTGTCGTCTGTGGAATGAATTGAGTTCATTTTCATCTTGTTGGGTAAGCCCCCATGTAGAACAATTATAAAGCATTATACTTTTTACAAGCATATTGTATAACTTTATTTTTCGATTTATACTAACATGCCTTTTATTCAACCAGATATGTTTCATTTTAGACAATGCATTTGTAGCTTTATGTTTTCTTGCTATAATGTCTTCTTTGTCTCCTAGCAATGTTCCTAATTTTTTCGTATTTCTCCATGCTTCCTCACCATCATTATTGCGTTTCAAAACTGTAATTTCTGTTTTATCAGCGTTTACGAGTAAGTTTCCTTCTTTCAAAGTTTCATGCACAGTATTTTCAATTGTTTCTTTTAAATCAACACTTTCTGTAAGAAAATCGCAATCGTCTGCGTATGTGAGTTCTTTTGGTAGGGCTGATCGTCTTTGTTCGAGCCATTTTTGGTTAATTTTTGTAACGTCTATCGGAATGTTATTAAGTTCACTTCTGAATAATTTTTAAAAGAGTTCAAAGTAAACAGTAAATAGTGGGCCACTGATGGCATCACCTTGCGGTGAGCCTATATTGGACGTGAAGGGTATTGATTTAGCTCCTTTCATTCTGATTTCAAGTGTTGTGTTGCTAAGCAGTAAATGAAGTATACGAAGTTCATCATCTTGGAGAATTTCTTTCAAAATGTCTATTAATTTTTGACGAAAAATAGTGTCGAAGGCACTAGAGATGTCGATGCCTACAACATATATTTTTAAGCCTTGTTCTTCGAAAACTTTTGCGATTATCGATCTAAATGTCCTCAAAACTTCGCTTGTGCTACGTCCTTTTCTATATGCGCTTTGAGATAGTGGTAGATATCTATTGAGTTCAGATTGTGTGCGATCAATGAGAATTTTTGATAATATTTTTCTAGTACTGTCTAACAATGTAATTGGACGAAGGTTTTTTGGGGGGCCTTTTGGTTTTCTAGGTTTAGGTAATGCTCTGAGGATTCCTGTATTAAGGTCAATATTTTCATTCTTACTAAATGCATTGTTGTATATTTGTGCTAGTTCAGTGTGAACAATTTTAGGTGCATATTTTATTAATTCCACTTGAATACCATCGTTACCGGGGGCTTTGTGATTACCCATCTTGCTAGTAGCTATTCGTATCTCGTCATGTGTCATCGGTTTTTGAAGAGATTTTGGATCATTGTTTAGTTGCTGGAGTTCACTAATTTCTGGTTTTAGAAAATGGTTTTTAAAATGGCTTTCAATTATATTATACATACTTTGTGGGTCTGTTATCATTTTAGTATCATTGTCATGAATAAATTTCACGTCACTTTCTTGTTTATACAGTTTCTTTACGGCTTTAAACATTTTGCTATCATCGTTGAAGTTACCTATATATGCTACAATTTTGTCAATTTTATTGTTATTTCTTTCATTAACTTTTCGTGCTATTTCCTTCAAAATGTTTTTTCTTTCTAATTTTAAACTGTCTACATTCTCATTACTCCTTACTTTTTGTTCAATTTTCAATCTGATTTGTTTTTGTTTTGCCGAGAGTATCTGTATTTCATTATCTTCTGCGTTATCGTCTTTAACATTTTCAATTTTTCCGATACATCTTTCTGCTGTATTGTAAATTGTTTGTTTGAATTCATTTATCTTAATGGTTTGGTTTGTCTCTTTTATTAACACGTATTTATAGCAAATAACAGATTTACCTTTTCTGTATGGACAATAAATGTATCAATACTGCGCGTATTAAACATGTTTTTATCAGGATGCTTGAGCTGTATAGGCTGCGTATTTCCTGTGTCACCACCAAGAACAATCATAATATTTGCTGTGGTTCCAGAACCAGGGCGGTGTCCAGTATGAAATGTTACCATATATTTGGCTTTGGTTTCTTTACTTTTTGCGTGAATTGCAATTATAGGAGATGCCTGTCAAAGTGAAAAGAAAAGAAAAGTTTTGAATAAAATGCTGCTGATTAGTTTATGTAAACGGCATATATTCGTAATAAAGTCCTGAGATTGCTAAAAATGTTTTGTTATAGAATGCAGTTAAGATTTAATCTTGACTCCGAATTGCTCCTGGATATTATATTTCATGAATCAAATACTCACCAGAGAGACATCATTGTGCTTACATATTATTGAGCTAATCAAACCAAAACAGTTATTATTTCAAAACAGAAACTAAGTATAAGCAATTTAAATTAACTACCCAACAGTTTCATCAAGGAAAGAGATGCAGGTGATTTATCCGACGACATCACAGGAATTAAAAACTAAATACCTACCATCTTTGGAGTCATTGGGCAAAACCTTATCTTTCTCCAATTTACATATAAAAATATCCCCAGTAAATAGACGATTATGAGTGGCTTTTTAAAGAAGTGTCACTCACAAATACGCTGCGCTCTGTAGTAAGTCTAAAATCTGTAGTAAGCAGTGGCTTTTTATAAAAACCATGCCCCCTTTTCAAGTATTTTAGGATCCGTAGTGCCCAGTATACAAAGCAAAGTAGCTACGCTTTGAACTAATAGACATGAAGGATTGTAGTTGTTTACCCCACGACCTGGACTCTCCAGGGTTTACTTGATATCAGTTGTACTTTGAGTTTGTTTTTTATTACCACCACTCTTTAATATGTCCCGCATCTCTGATCAGACGAATAAAATAAGTGCAGGAGCTTAATAATTTTGAATAGCTTCGTTAGTTTTGCTTTTGATTTTGCAAACTTCAGTTCTTCACCAGCAAATAGTTTCCTGGAATTTTCAGACAAGTTATGTACAATCTTCCTGTAATAACTTCCTCCTGGTTTGCAAAAACCTTAACATAGACACTGTATTCGTCAACTTTTTCATTGTTTGAGGGGGAATGTTTAAATAAGGGCCTGGCTTGCTGGCCAGGCCCTCCACTCTAACCACAAATATTACAAAGATACTTTTGTAGATTAGAATGGGAAGTATGCCTAGCCATTGCAAGTCTGAATTTAGGAGTTACTTTAAAGGAGTGTTAACTCCAGTTCAGATCCTACTTTCACAGGCCTAGGCAACAGTTAGATCAGGGGGTTAAATATACACACCATTGTACATCAGCACGAAAAAGAAGTTTGTTCTAGAAATAACTGAAGGCAAGCGCTTTAAGTCTCTCTTCTAAAAACCACTAAACACACTCTATGTATGTTAGTTATTAATTGAAAGACCCTTTTATGAAAGCACTACTAATTCAATGTCTGTTGAGAACCACACTTTTGTTCTTTTTAAATAATACGAAGGTATTTTCAACTCATATTGTTGAAGTTAAACAGATTCTATGAAAGGAACAAAAACATGATATTAAGTCATTTCAGAAAAACAAAAATAAAGAAAACCTATTACAAATAAAACGTAGAAATGTAAACAAAAATGTGCAAGGGCATAAATACCTATAATAAATCATGTAAATTAAAAAAATATAAAAAATAAGAAAAGAAAACCAGCTTACTGTGAATGCATCACTCTTGTCCTTCCTTTTAGCCCAAACAAGAGACAAAATGTATATTAACAGTATGGTAATAAATGTAGCAAGAAGTGCAGGATGTTCATGAAGAGATTTCAATTTGAGAATTTGTTCTTCTATATTAATTGTATTTGGTTCTACCAAAACACCTCCTCCAAACCAGGTGGTATGATTACAGAGACAAACCGTCTGCTCTTTTGTTGTAGAACTTAAAATCTGAAAAAATACAAGAAATTGAAAAAGAACAAGATTATAATTTCCCATGAGAAGTATCTTTTGGTGGCTTTTGATTCCAAAAAGTATCATAGTTATTCTACAATTTATTCACTGTTTTCAACCTGTATTCAAATCCATGATAGTCGGCATGCTAAAACCATTACCATATGGCATCATCTTCCATACTTAATAGCTGCTCACATTTGTACTTCATCCAAAACTGTTAGTAAAGTTGCAGTTGTAACAGTTAATATTATCATAATTAACATTAATTTTCAGCCTAGATTAAGGATGGCATCCTGGTGAAGTCAACACTAATTTAAGCCTTTTCAAAACATTATGAAGGAATTCGGTATTTTCTTATGCCCACGACGTAAACTTAACTGTTCTCCAAAAGCAGTAGTGCCACACTGTTAATAATAGCATTTGTAACTTGGGTAAATTGTTTATACAACGCATTCATATGAAATGGGACACCTAATTAAGAGATTACGTCATTATCCATGATTACTGAAATTTAGTAGGAGATCGTGTGACACAAGGGTCCAGTTCTCAAGCCAGAAATAGAGCAAACACGATGTGACAGTTGGCACCATCGCTGTCGAAGAATTCCCCGGAAAATCCGTAAAAACTATTTTCGTTATCGTTATCAGTACTTTGTAAGAATGATTCGGTATATTATTGATGTAAAATCAGTAAGTTACACTGGAAATAACCTGTATTCAGCAGTTAAACCTCCTGTTGGACTGAAGACTATATTGTGTATGGTATACTATACAGGTCTAGTTTTATTGTATGAAATAGTACTTTTTCTACACCCATGTATTAAAAACATTTATTGTTTGCATTGTTGAAAAAAGTTCAATCGAGTTACAACTAAATAGCCAGTATGAAAAGGACTTGCAAAGCTTCAAAGCAACAAATTATTAATCTGTTATAATTATCTTTATTTCTATTTTTTTAATACACTTCATTTTTTTTAAAAATAAACTGTTATCAATGTTAGTTTTATTTGATTTAAAAAGAAAAATACACTTTGGTATATTTTCATGCTGTTGTACTAAAGCTTTTTACACAAACATGCCAAAAATTAAAAAAAACAAGTAATTTCAGCATGTCAAAAGCATGAGCCAGCTGGAATTTTGGATGGTCATTTTCAAATTCATGGACTAAAAATCGATGAAAAATAACTGCCCCAGACTTTGTTGCTAAGATATTCCGAAAAAAGTTATTGCACAGTGTAGTAGTAGTTTCGTATGGCTTTGTTGTTTATATTTCCACTCCAGTTCTTTTGAGCCATTTAAAGTATTCCTGACTGCAGGAATGTATTGTTGTGTATCCGCCAGGGATCTTTGTCATTGGACAGGTTAGGACCAGGTGTTCTGTGTCCTGAGCGGGTGTGCGCTGACGATGGTTTTTAGTGGGAGCCCGTCAGGGAGTTTCTGTACTCTGGTCCTCATGTCTTGGATGGCTTTTTGTCTTCGTAGGTAAGGGGATGCTATTCCACTCAGGGTAGGTAGCCATGGTAGGGGGGTTGACTTCAGAGTGCCTGTGATCTGTCTCATTGCTGCGTTTAATTGTGTGTCTATGTGATTTGTGTAATCGGCAAGGAGTAACATTTTACAGTAAAATTTTAAAAGAAATCATTTGAAAAAGTAAGAGGCAGCACCGCTTCCTCACAACTCCACAGATATTCTTGTCACAGCCTATAAAATTTCTGACATTCAAATTTATTAATAGTGTATTTTATTTGAATACCCTGAGGAAAAACACAGGAGCCAAAACGAGCTTTTATTTGTTTTAATTAAAATGATGTAGTACTGTACTTCCCTAAACTAATTTACATTTCATCAAAAACAAGACTTACCTCGCATCCATCAGTTTTCCATTCTCCAGAGATATCATCCATATAAACACAAATTGAATAGAATATAGAACTGGTAAAGGTAATATTATTGACCTTGCAATCAGTTGGAGTGATAAAAAATTTTATAGTTACTTTGTCTTTTTTCCCCACAGGTCCGAATTTTAAACGACTCTTATTATACAAATAGTTAATTGTAACACTCTCGAAGAATTCTCCATAGGTATAGTTTGCTGTTACGCTGCAATTTTGATTGGTCGTTAGAAGCTCTAAGTCCGAAAAAATCTCAGTTGGTTGACCCAAGGCAGGAATCTCATAATGTTTTGTTACTGAAGGCTTCAGTGTTATGTAAGTAACGTTGTTCTAGGAAGAAAAATGAAAAATATATATTAAAGCAAGATAAGTGAAAAATACAATAGATTTCAACTTACTTGCTCTGAAGCGCCTACCGATTATCCGTCAACTAGTGATTTTATCAACAAAATCAAATAACTTTTGGTTGACATTTTATCCGTACCCTTTATCCTAGTTACGCAAATAACAAATATCATGAAGGGATTAAAAGAATTGAATAGAAAATTCTACTGGGATATTTTTTAAAGTAAAATGTCTATTATAAACGGTTATATCATCTGTGGTATGTTGTTTAATGAAGTAAATGCATGAAGTAACTTTAACTTCTTAGTGCAACCAACGTGTTACAGCTAGACCAAGAGCTTGTTTCAGAATGCATCAATACGATTCTGGCTAGGTTTTTTAAAAATTTGTAATTTTAGGCCTTCTTTCCCAAGTGTCTTCTTTAACTGTAACTTTATTCAGTAAAAATATTTTCTTTCAAATTTTGACAGATCTCGTCTGATACTATAATAAGATCACCGCAAGATTTTGAATTACCACAAGTTTTGATAGGTGGAATCAAGTGGAGTCCCAAAGTTCAAGTTAGTTTAACTCCCCCATACTAGAACAGGAAAAAGCATTAAATCTTAAGACCTAAGTGTGCAAACTGTACAGAAGGAACAGAAAGCCTCTCTTTTAAACACAAGTAGAGTTTTTTAACGTCATTTTCCCTCAGTAATTGAACCTCATACAATGCCCTTTAGAGGGACTTGGATTATGAAGTGAGAAATTTCTTGGCGGGATGCCTTTCATGTTGCCAACCATTGGCTTTTTCCTTTGTGAATTTCCAAAGTCGCCCGCTTGGGGAATAAAACCAGGAATTCTTGGTTACAGTGCAGTTGCACTAACCATTAAGCCACGGTTCCTCCTGTATATAATATTAACTAAAAACCCGAAATTTCTTGAAATATTTCGTAACTTATTGTTCCCAATTCTTTTCGCCTGCTCGGAGAATCGTTCCCGGAACCTCTTGATTTCGGTACATCTGCACTAACCATGAAGCAACGACTCCCCAGACACACGTAGGGTACTGTAATAAAATATCCGTTGTTTGAAGGCAAAACAATAAATCCTTTAAATCGTTTATAGATATTAAGCCATGCTTGACAAACAGCTGAACCTCTACAGGTAAGAAATTCTTGATGCATTCTTTTCAGGTGTGCAATGGATACAAATTCTTGCAAAAAAAAATCTAGGAGATCACACAGAATGTTAAAATGCGAAAGTTCAATTTTAAAAAGTGAACTTTTCACTTATTGTTTACTTTTTTGTTAACGAGTAGTCTCTGAATAGTTGCTTACCTGGTTTCTGCAAGAGATGCCACAGTTTTGGTCTTCACTTGGTCTCTAGAAGTTTTGTAGCGTTTGTACATTGTTCGTAAATAGTATTGTGGAGGCATAAAATGAACACGTAAAAAAATATTAAAAGGAAGAAGAAAAAAAACGATTTCTCATTATTTAGCGGTGGCCTTCAGATTTTGTAATAGGTGGACTGCTTTTGTGTGGCATTATGCCATGTTAGAGGAGGAAGAGTGTGTGTGTATGTGTGGGGGGGGACGGGGGGACGGGACGAGGGATTGATCATATTTATAGATAAATTCCAGTAAAAGTGCATAAACTCTCATGTCAACACCAATTATCCTTTGGCCTTTAGTAGTAAATTTGCAACATCAAAGAAATTAGATAACTACAATTTGACTCGATCGGCCTGGGCCTTGCCATTAAAAATAAAAACCTTACAGTTTGAAAAGTAATTGCTTGTGTATACTTTTTCAAGGATCAAAAATAATGAGGGTATAGTTCTTGTCATACTCCCCTCTTCCCTTCCATGCACTTTTATTTACGTGCATTTTGTTAGGTATTATTTCCAAAGAACATAAAGAACCTTCTTTAATGTAATACCAATTTCTGAAGATATTTCTGCCCACTTGTTTTCATAGAAGCAATGACATATTAGATGAAAATATGTTAGCAACTAAAATGTACAGTTCATTTAATACTGACTGTAAACTAAAGAGAAACTGTGCTTAGTAAATATTATCAAATATTAGTAAAATTAAGTAACAAAAGAATATGTCTCACCTTCGTCGCTCTATCTGTGTTGATTCGAACCTTTATCTTATCCTTACCAGTGAGGCCTTGAAATGTAATTTTTTTCTTATTTACTGATAACGTCAGCTTGGTCACTGTCTTGCCCAAAGTATTGCCCACTCCGTCTGGATCGAAAATATAGGGATTGTGGGAAAGCACGATCACCTTTGAGAAATATATTAAAGGGTGTTTGAGTTAGTAAAGGAAACACGATTTCATTTCTGTACAAAGTTAGTGATTAACATGTGCTTGGATCATTGGTGTTTGAACAAGGCCAAAGCTAGGGTCCATACTTCTAGGGACTTCTCGACCCTCTGATAATAAAGCATAATATGGGAAAGAAACAAAAAGTCTGGGATCTGCAGTCCTTAGAGCTCTCCCTTCCTGGGCCCAAATAGTTGGACATTAGAAAATCACCAGCAAAGTTTATAAAACTATAAAATGATTAAGTTAATGACTATTAGCCTAGTTGTGTACGCCAACAAAAATTACATTGAAAAACTTGTTTCGTGTCATTCCTGCTAACACATTACATTACGCTCGCACAACTTCATATAATAAAAAATTTTATTTCGTACTTGTTAACATTTCTAGCTTGATCTTCAATGATTTCAGACTTGTTTCAAGACATTAACATTCGTTGCTGCCTTTGATAATTACAAAGACATGTCTTTGCGATTATCAAAGGCTAGTGTTAAAGTTATTTATAGCGATGGTATTCATCATATCAATATATATCAGAAGCTGTTAAGTATTTTAATGGATATCTTGTGGTTTGTTTTGGAATATACAGATGTTTTGGAATATACAGACACACTGACAATTTGGAGTTTGATATTTTCTTTGTGAAGTATACAAAAGAAATATTGATCAAAATTTTGAAATGAATCCAAAATAAGATAAAAGACTTCGTGTTTAAAAGTATATTCGTCAATGGCTGTAAAACGTAGGTCACCCTACGTTTTAGTGAGCAACAGTCGCTGTTTTTTTTACTTTTGCAGAAGTTCATTGCAGTAGCTATGACAACACTTATTTGGAGAATTGGTGGCTATTTGTGGCAGAGTTTTTTCGGCTATACAGCAAGACAGTGGAGATTGTAGACTTCCACATGAATTGTAATCTTTCTGTCCTGAATTATCTAGTTCCTTTGATTAATGACGGCAAGGGCTTTTAGTCTTATTGCAGACATTAAAATATAAACAAAAGGAAGATTATGCATTTGATTTCCGTCTTCATAGAGAAGAACAATTTCCATCCCAACTTGAAATAATGTGCTTCAGTTATCTTTATGATCAGAGATGCAGTGGCTTCTAGAGATAGAACCCCACCTGGACTCCAATTCTATTCTGTACTCACTATGCTCTGATGGCCGTATTGTGGGTCTATTGCATGTATATATATTAGTATTTGTCTGGTGTTAGGGTTTTTTACCACAGCGTTGACTTTTATAGGTTAGACTCAATGGAATGCAGCGTTGTGGAAAATCACTAAATAATCAGACAATAACACTTTTTTCTCTGGAGATTCTGGCATTGAGCATTCTGGTGCAGTATTTAACGGTTTTAATTATAAATATACTAGGAAATTTGTAAAGTTATTATAAGTATTGTAATCCTAAATTTGTAATAGTCTACCATTAACTATCTATCTATCTATCTATCTATCTATCTATCTATCTATCTAGCATCATCCGCCAAATGTCCCTGTCCATCATTTGATTTCCCATCTCTTAACTATATGCTACAAAATATCATTATTGTTGTGATTATTTGCAAACTTTGACAATGAAAATACTAGAGGTATTAAGGATAATGATAGAGATAGTTTTTAGAGTAATAGTGTTATTAATCAAGTTGAAAATGATAGTGAAGGCGTGGAGTCTTACAAAGTCAGAAAGTTGACTTGTATGAAATTCCATTAAATTTGTTAGAGATTTCACAAAATCCAAATATACACAGAAACATATACTTTTGGACTACACCTGCTATAGAGTATTTATTGCTGCCGAACGCATTAATCTAAAGCAGATCAAAATCTTTTACAAAAAGTACACACGACTCTGACCTAATCCTGAATTTGAAATATTTAATACATCCATATAAAGCCAATAAAATTGTTCCCACTTAAAATGAAATGTTTTTAAAAGGGTGGTTCATAGTTGGCTCTCTTAACACGAGTCTACTTGTGATAAAATGCCGTCTCCTGGTTGACGACAAAACAGTCAAACGATACTTTAATACCAATGCCATTGCTACTCTTTTTCAATGCTTTGAAAAAGACAACTGTGTTACAGTCAAAATTTGTTCAAACAATTCAGCTTCTCCTGCAGTGGGTTGAAAATTAGCCTTCCATTTTGGTTCAAACATTTCAGCCTCACATTTATGGAGAGATTGCGTGATGAAGGAACTTGATGTTCCACTTATGGAAAAAAGTAAACAGAATTGCAACTTAAAAATTCCAATATTCTTACTTCAAATTGTGATTACTGAGCACTGATGTCACGAGGGAACAGGTTACTGGTACATACGAAGTCAGTTCAAATGCCGCTTTCAGCAGGAAATCATAAATCTTCAACAACAGGTAACTGTTTATTGTTTGCATTTCAAAACTTGCCAAGGATCAATATTGCCGCCGTTGGTCTGACGGCCAAGATTCAGACATTTTGCAAATTAACTCAATCTGAACATCATTTGATTTCATATGAAATCCTTGTATGAAAGTCTTGAATTTTGACACTAAGTTTCAACATCCGCGAGGACACGTTCCACACCTGTTGGTGTGCACATTTATTTCCTGGTATTAAAAGATTACTCTCCAAAAATTAAACAACACTTCAAGGCATGGATGATGGCAACTAAGGCAAAAATAAGTTATTCCTTTGAGTTAAGAAACCGACTGAAGAATGTTATATTTAGTTTTGATATCCGGTGTCGTATTCTTATCTAAAATACAAGATTAATTGAATGTATTTTTGAACGTATTTCAGATAAGGTTAAAAAATTGTCTACGTATATGTCATATGTATTAGATTGGATAAATAAGCCCTTTACATTTGTTGTATTTAAAAAGTTTAAAATTGTTATGTACAAAGTGTAATATACGGTAAATAACAACAAGAATAACATGTAACTGACAAATATACTGAAATATACCTCTCGACTAAAAACATCTCGACCAGCAACAGACATATGTTTCAGTGCATCTCCAGATGGTATTTGTATGTCTCCTCCATTAAACGTTTTGACTGAGGCCCCTTTTAAATTAAAAACTAAATCTTTCTCTACTTGTAATGCCAATGATTTTGTCTGAACCTTTGTCATCATTTCTCCTGGGGCCTTCATTCTTGATAAAACCGAAGAAAGTGAAATTATTACTGCAGCTGCCTCATTCGTTTGATTTTTATACTAAAAATTAAAGAAAAATTCTTTTTACAAAATTATAAGCTATGGAATAAAATAATGCAATTTGACTTAGTTTTATTAATGACTTTTATTAATATCAGTTCCACTCTTCACAAAATCATGCCATACCTTTCAGGTCTGTAGTTGCTTTCATTGGGTAAAAAAACCAGAGTGAAAAGAAACAGAGTAAAAAAGAAACATTAAAAAAGAAACAGATTAAAAAAGAAACAGATAATTAAAGAAACAAAGCACAAAAGAAACGGAGCATTAAAGAAACAGAGCAAAAAAGGGTACTTGTTGTCTATTCCCCCCAAAGATTAAGTAAATTTTTGTCCTATAAAAATTTTTTCCCCCAATAAATTATACATAAAACAAAAGAGCATTTATTTCTCTATAATCGGTGTAAATATCTTGTTCATAATTGAATATTAAGTTGGTCAACTAATCCGATCAAAACGATGACGATGCCAGGATCGGCAAGTGTGAAAATTTTTTCTCAAAATCAACCCTGTGGTTCAAAAATAAAAAGTCATATCTAACTAAGTAAACAAGGTACAGCAAGCAAACTTATACTATTTAAATCAGAAATCTATGGAGAACAAAAATATATATTTTAAAAGTATATCATTTACAAAAATGCTCTTTCTTTTGATGTATAATTTACCTCAGGGTTGATTTTGAGAAAAATTTAAAGGATATAAAAGGTTATTATTATTATATGACATGACATGATATTGGAGTACATTATATTACATTTAATTGCATTAAATTGCATTGAATTACATTATATTATATTATATTATATTATATTATATTATATTATATTATATTATATTATATTATATTATATTATATTATATTATATTGTATTATATTATATTGTATTATATTATATTGTATTATATTATATTATATTGTATTATATTATATTATATTATACGTTTTTATATTATATTATATTATATTATATTATATTATATTATATTTATTTCTCTTAATTGCATTATATTGTAATTTATGTTTTTATGTCATATCATACCATATATTTCTTTTCATATCATCCGAAGACACTGAATGAATTGTAAACATTTTATCCAAGGCTTCCATCAAACATAAGGAAATTGTTTAGAAATGTCCCCGTTCATGTCAGGAGGCAATGGTAACGACCGAAAGAAGAGAAGTTTGTCTAAAGCCAATAGGGAAAAGATTGCGCATAAATGATATTTCTTTCGTTTTCCTTGTTGCAACTGAAGCTGATTCAGACGGTACTCTCCTAATCGAGTTGGTTAACATTATTTGCAGCAAAGTTGCCTTACAGTTTGGTATCAAGCTCATGTATTTACAGCCAATTATGTCAAATAAAAGTTCTTTAAGGACAGACCAAGCTGACAAAGTCATGTCTGAAGTACCCATGTAAGACCCTAATCTCATCCACCTTCCAGACGAACAACGAATAAACCTGTTCGAAGTCCTGAAGAAATATTCAAGTTACGTTCTTCTACTATCAAAATTAAGTTAAGACAATTTGTATGTCAAAGTACGAAAGTCCAAGTATTTTCTCTGATTTTAACTTTAATTGTATTTCTAAGAAAAGAAAAACAGATATGTTTAATGAGAGAAACAATACGTATAAGTTAATAGAAATGTATTGACCTTGTGCTACACTAAGATTTCTCGCTGGTTATACGTGGATTTTATTTTTGCAAAGAAAGCGAGACATGGATTCTCAAAAAGAGTGATACGAGTCGACTCCACAGTTTCGAGCTGTGGTGGTACAGGAAAGTTCTAGAAAACGTTGGACGCAGAGGGTAACGAAGCAGGACATCTTGCTGAGAATTCAGTGTCACAAGCGACTACTGCAGACCGTAGTTAACCGAAGACTCTCTTACTTAGGACACGTACTAAGAAGGGATACTGTGGAAAGAGAACTGAACATGGGCATGCTTGCTGGAGCTAGAAAAAGAGGAAGGCCGAGAACAATGTACATGGACAGCATCAAGGAAAAATCTGAATTCTCCATAGTACAGGCAAATAGAGCGGCGCAGGACCGGGTCAAGTGGGGAGGCATGAGTAAGGAAGCCACGGCGGCTTAATTATGAATCTTCCGTACATGATGATGATGATGATGATGATGATTATCAAAATTAAGGTCGTTGACATAAAATTGCCTTGTATTAAAAATTTCTAAAAAAGTACAAAGAAAAATAAATACAAAAAGAAATGGAGTTTTAAGAGTTTGCCAATGAAAAATATAAAGTATCGACATATACCAACGTATAATCGAGAGCACGTTTATTGACACTGACATCCAACAGACTAGTTTCTAACCTTACCTTAAGACCTTTACTTTCGGTGTCCGGCAACGCAGCCTTATCTTCCTCCTTTTCTTTCTCCGCTCTGTTTGTTACAGAAGAAAGAATATCAACCACTCCAGAAAGAAGAGTAGTGGCACCTTTGGTGACCTTTGCATTATCGATTTCTCTGGCACCTTCAGTGGTTTTATTAATAAAGGTAGTAAGCTTTTCAGCCACTGAGAGAAAATTATCCTGAAAAAAAACCCAATGACGTTGTTAATGTTGAAAACAGCTGTATCTCATTCAAATAAAAAGTATTCCTTACTCTGTAACTTGCTATTAACCCTATATCATTAGGTTAATTTCTTACACCATCAGCTACGATTCTGATTTGAAGGTACAATGGTTTTTCTAATAAGAAGGATGACTAATCAAAATAATTCTCTTGTAAGTTAACTGATCACAGGTGCTGGTAAGCAAGGTCTATGATCATTAAACTCTAAACCAACACTTTGTGTTTTAATATTTGAGCTTATTTTCTGTCACTTCCATTTCTATTTGTTGGAAGGACCCCAAAAGGTAAATTTTTCACTTCAACTGTACCACTATACCGAACAAAGGTACTTGATATTATCAAGGATGATAACATTTTAGTTCATTCCACCCTTCTTCAAGTTATGTCAGAAAAATAATTTGAAAACATCATTAGTGACCCCTCCCCTACTACCAGCACACGCACTGACAGATTTGAGCTACTAATAAAATATTTTTTACTTGTTAAATAATACATCAATGAAAATAAAAATGAAAAAATGGATTTGAAATTACAAAGAAAAAATGGGAGACTGGAAACTGGATTACAAAAATGATATAGTTAAGAATATAGCGCGGATATTAAAGTAATATGCACTTTTTCATATCCAGTTCAGTAAAGTTTCATATTCTATTTGCCTTGAATGATAAAAAAAAGTTATTCTTACGTCTGTTTTCTCAGTTGTTTCTTCTTCAGTGGTAGCCAAAGACTGAAAGGAAGAGGTTACTTGTTCATAGGTAGCAAGGTTGTTGATTGGAATTGCATTTAAAGCTCCTGAGAGCTTTTGTCGAATCTAAAATAGGAAGTATATAAAAGAACTTAAAAGATGGGTGAATTTGTTATTACATTATTTTTATCAAAGTTATTATCAAAGCTGATAACAGTATACCAACCAAAGGCAAGTGTGTTCTTGTGTTAGCTGCAAGACGTAGTCTCAGTTTTCCGGCATGAAATTTCTGATTACAGAGCGGCCCTTCCGCCAGGTCTTTATATCAGACAAAAAGTCGAGCTATGTGGCTTTAGAATAGAATAGCGCGGGAATATACCTTATTACGTTTATTTGCTCATTTGGAATATCTAATTTCTTATCCAGTTGACTGTGGTTTTAGTGTCGTAACAGACATTATCAGCAAGAAACGTGCGTAACTCAACGTTACAGATTGAAAAAATCTAGGGTTCGAGGTAACAAGTTCACAAACAAATATTTTCTTCAACGCATTCATCACAAAGCGCTAGCGAAGAGCACATGCGTTTTAATAAAACGCTAACTTAAAATTCTCCCTAAAAAATTCGTGGTACCTTTCCATCTAACCAACAATAAAAGTTCCTAATAACAAATCGGACATCCTTGTATCGGACAAAGAACAGGAAGTATGCTCAATCGTTGAATTACTTTGCCCTGGAGATACAAACCTTGTCAATAAAAGTAACGGAAAAAATCACCGATTGATGCAGTAATTAAAAATCTAAAGTCAAGGCATCCAATGAACAAGTTTGAAATGATTCTAATAGAAGGACGTGCGTTTTGATATGCCTTGAAACACTGAGGACTTAAATAGCTGGGATTGAACGAACCTGAAATTCTATATCGCATTAAACGAATGGAAAATATCTGCATCCGGGAGTGTTAAAAATGTGTAGCATATTTTCGAAGTTTAATGATAAGGGTTAACTTTATTGACATTGGTTTGACACAACAGGTCAGAACTGAGAGAAAAATTGAATTGATGATAATGTGCTTTTACGTGCCACTAAACCAAATCTAATTCCACTGATGAACTTAAATGATTCATGCCGTTGAAAAAGTAAACAGGAAAATTGATATATATGTAACCCTTTGTCAAAAACAGCTGTCAATATACTTATTTTGCCTTTTAAAAAAATTCTCCATTTTATTTATTTTATATCTGTATTATTTATATATAGGTATCACAACAGGGCAGTGTTCATGAGCTTCCTTACTGGTACCATCACAGTTTTTTGAAAATCCTGTGACTCATTTCTCTGCAAGCCCTTATTCCTATGCAGTTGTCGCCCCTCGATGTAGTAAATCTGTATATGAAATTATTTTTTCCCTCATACCACAATATTATGGAACTCATTGGGTTCGGAGTGTATTCTTTCCCCATATGACTTGAATGTTTATAGATCTAAAGTTAACTCATCCCCTTGCTTGAACTTTTCTTTCACTCTTTTTTTCACAGTTCCATATACTCAATGGAATTTTGATAAGAAATATGTATGTAATGTATGTATTTGTATATCTTTCGATCTATCCATCCATCCATCCATCCATCCATCCATCTATCTATCTATCTATCTATCTATCTATCTATCTATCTATCTATCTATCTATCTATCCATCCATCCATCCATCTATCTATCTATCTATCTATCTATTTATCTATCTATAGTCAAAATAGCGACATGGGCATAAGATATCACAAGTATATGTAATTGCCAAGTTTTTCCAATAAAATGTATTTGAAAAATGTCAACTGTCTGGCTCTTAATTGAACTAGTAGTTAATGTGTCATTGCTGTGTTAAAAATACCAAAAAAAACAAGAAACAAATAGTACGCTGATCTGCATTAAAGAATAAAATAAGGACAATTATTAAAATACAGTAATTATTTTACTTAAGGTATATTATTTCTTCCATGCTCACATATTTACAGCTTTGTACCTTGTTCGTCACAGTTAAAAAATTGAAGAGATTCCAGTAATTTCTTTTAATGACAGTGGCAAACTGAAGGAAACATTTGAGAAAATAAAAAATGACCTGACCTCATTCCTAAGAACCTTTTCTTCTTGTGCCTTGGACTTGTTTTTTTGTGCAGTAATGTTTATACCTTGAAGAGAATTTGCGGTAACTTGTATCAATCTACCAAGGGCTTCAGTATCTCCTGTTTCCTGAAGATAATTAACTCCATGTTCAGAATCATCAATAATGTTGTTCAGTGCTTTTTCTTGCGTTACTTCTCCTGAGGGGGCTGGAGTTACCTATGACAAATCGAAAAAAATGTAACAACAAAATATTTTTAGTTAGAAGATCTAATTGGGCTAATATATGCAAATGCTTTCCAACAGTCGTAAAAATTTGTAAGTACACCATACTTTAAACCAGATTCAGTAAGTTCCTTAGTAGATTACTGTCCTGATACATATTGTGATTGAGAAGTAATCTGTGACAGCAGTGCACCAAGGCGGACAAGGGGTAGTTTCTCTCCAATCGTCAAAAATACAGTGTCTTAGAAAAAGCAAAAACTGCAGAAAAAACGTTAATATAATTAAAAGATAAAAACCCTCTGATCTTCTTAAACTTTCTGAAGGACTTGCTCCCAAACAATGTTCCTAAAGGAGATACGAAAACCAACTTTCATTGTCTCCAAAAGACAGCACCTTGGGCAACCCATTATCATTTGTAAATATTCATCAGTTTGAGTCTTCTCTTCATTAAAAGGACAGAATCTAACTTTATAGTTTAAAGACTTTGAATGTGGATTTCTTAAGTTCAGAATCCAAATAATATCTTAATTTACAGAGCCTGTGCCTGGGAATGGAGTCTTCAATACTTCCAGTACTAATTTGAATTAGTCATCTTCAGTAGTAAAGCCGGGTACATTATAAAAAACCTTGTAAGTATTATGAACGTATATACACAGAGGGAGGCACGCACACAGTCAATTTTGAACTTATTAAGCTGCTCTCACAGTTAAAGAGTCATATCCCCTATTGTTTGGATGATACAACATTTCCAAAAGGAATACTCCATTTTCTGTTGCGTACCTTAATTGCAACATTTTCTGTACATTTTGAAGTTTATCTGCACGCAAGCCAATTGCAAATGCTTTAAGATCTTGATGTCATAGAATCTCATTGTGTGCTACCTGCTCTAAAGTTATTGTCACTGAAACCCTGGCAAAGTAAGGGCTTTAGAATTACTCATTTTGTCACAGGTAATACCAAGATTACTGAAAGGGCTGTCTACTTCTTTAATCCATGACAAATTGAATTATACAAGTGTCACTTTCTACCGCGGAATCATGAAAAAAAGCTTGGAGGGTAGCTTCCTATTGAAGGTTGGGGGATGAACTCCCTTGACAACTACCAAAAGTTTGCTTGAGAGACTTTCTCACCAGACACGTTTAAATCATCTGCCGATGATACTCCTTAAGTGTTCTTAAGTGGTTCTTTTAAGCAGAAATATATATATATATATAGCCTATAGCGGCTGGTGATACCAGTTGCATGTCACATTTGCAAAACTAATAATAACAGGGTGGTAATAGTTAAAAATTGTCTGGCAGTACACTTTTCACCCGCAGGCTATACTAATACTTGAAAAAGTATTGCGACAAGCACAACTCTTAAAAATTTTTCGTCTCGCTTTGCTGGCTCTGTTTGTATTGATGCATCGCATGGATATGATTGCTAGGTATGACCCACCTAATACGAAATGGGTAATTAAAAAAAAATTTTTTTCACGGTAACGTAGTAAGAGACTTTAAGGAGCTCAATGATATCGATCTTGGCTAAATTCCACATGGGAGAACAACATACATTGTGTGATCCATCACAGATGACACAAGAAAAAGATTTGGTGAATTTTTGACTAAACAGCAAAAGAAAATCGTGGTCATTATAGATGAATCATTCTATGATAGTGATAAACCCAAAAATTGGAACTGATCAACTTTAAAGTATAGATAATTTAATTTAAAAATTACAAAAAAAGCTAACTGCAACTTACTTGCAATTTACTTCGATTGTAAAACGTCACTTTTTTTAAAAAACAATTTGGGACAAAATTTTGAAAGTAGGGAAACTAATAAAACGTTAATGCCCATATGTTCTGAAAGCACTTTTCAAAATTGCCAAGGATTTTATTTACACAATAATGATGTAAAAAATTGTTGCAAGGTATAAAAGCTTTGAAGACATGCAACTTAAAGAAAAGTCAAATGCTTTTTCTTCAAATAATTATAATTTATCGACTCGATGTTTTTTTTGGATAAAAGATTTTCTGAAAACTGCTATGTTCTTTTTAAGAACAGCGTTTGGTGTAGTATTGGAAAGGAAATTCAATGTGACATATACAGGTGTGACGAGAAAGTTGTTAGATGTAGGTATAAGACTTCACAGCAGATGGCCAAACATCTATCTAAAATAGATTTTAACTGCGTTTCTGGTTGGCACTTTCTTCCCAGTTGTAATTTAGAGGTCCTGTCTTGTGAAAGTATTAAGAGATACGAAACCCTGACCAGTCTGAAAGATCATCATCACCAACTGCTGTGATAACAGATATTGATGTTTCTTGACTTGAAGTGGACATTTTGAAAGAAGAATCAAGAGCAAAAACAAATGAAAGTCTTAGCATTTTAGGGGAATTAAAAGTGAAAAATCACAGTTTGCCAAAATAGGACAGGTCTTCGAAAATGAAGCAAGCTGAAAACGCCTTTAAAGAAGCAAAAACTTGATGGGTATTGTAGAAAACAAAGTAAAGGAGGATTCCTCTAATCTTAACAATAAAATAGGAGTTCCAAATTTTGCTGTCATCATCATCATCATCATCATCATCATCATCATCATATTCGGTTTAACGTCCGTTTTACATGCTAGCATGTGTTGGACGCTTTCTTGAAATTAACTTCCAAGTTATCCTATCCTTCACCAGGTCTCTGCTGTCTTCTTCCAAAATGGTGTGACAAAGTAGGATAAAATGACTCCCATTACGTTTGTGGATGCTCAATACACCAATTTAGTCTTACTTCATTCATTGAGTATAGTCATCGGAAATCTTCATGTATGAAATTGGATGGAACATGGAATGATTAGCAGTAACAGCTAGCCTGGAGTGACCATTCTCTGATAAAATATTGACAACAGAGTTAATTGTTTTTATTTATTAAAGAAAAAATATTGAAAACATAGATTTCATTTTCATCGCCAAAGAAGATGTGGTAGTGATAAGAGAATAATTGGGCAAAGATTTGCTACTGGTCACACCATTCCTAGAACAACATGTTTTCATTACTTTGAACGAGTAGCACCATATAAAGTTGCATATAATCAAACAACAGAAGACGAATTATTTGCTAAAACAAATACTATATCGCAGCAACCAGCCCTATACGTTTCTTTTGAGAATATCTTGAGAAATGTTTATGCTGCCTGCGCCTTTAAAAATCCATGGTGGATTGATCTAATTGAAGAAAAAAGGAGTGAAGAACAGGATGTGTAAGTAACCTCTATGTTTTCGCCTTATCACGAAAGACATTTTAGATAAACAAAATGATAAGATGATTGTTGGGTTCCTGCATCACACCTCATCCTGAAAATTAAAACACCTGCAAGCTTATTAGGTCATACATATCAAATAACTGATAGTGAATTTGCAACAAGAAAATAAGTTGTTATCAAAGAATAAATAGAATTGTCTTTTGAGTTTTGTGAGCTATTTAAATAACACTGAGACATTATAGACCATAGATACCAGTTAATATTGTTTTCACATATCATTCTGGAAGGTAACTCCATGATAATAATGTTAACGAAAGAATAATTAAAACCAGATAATGACATTTTATCTGCTTCCAGTTGTTTAAAAATATATATAAAAATTTAAAACTAATAATTAATAAATTAAAACTAAAAATTAATAAATTAAAACTAAAAATTAATGAATAAAAAATAAAAAAATAAAGAAATAACAATAAAACTAAAAGTTAATAAATAATTTTTAAACTAGAAATTAAAAATTAAATCAGATGACTAGTATATGTTTTTATTTATGTTACTTGACAAGTTCTGTACCTGTACTGTTATTTGTACATTTGCGATCAAGCCATCTCCACGCTGCAGTTCTACGACTATCACTTGAGTATAATTTATCTGTTCTCTTCCTTTAGGAAGTACTGTTTTCAGCATTGGTTCCATTTGTGATGCCAGCAGGGATTTGGATTTTAGGCCACTGTCTAGTTTATCTACCAAACTGAATTCAAATTTTGGTGCAGAGCTGAAATTCTGGAATCCACTACAGACTATACTAAACTTAGTTTCCAGAGCAATCCCGATCTTTGGACTTATTGTGCACTCTCCTGGGCTACCAGGTGTGTTGGTTTTAAACTCATATTTGGTTCTGCCAATTAAACCTCCGAAAAAAAAGTAAAAAGGCAAAAATTAATTGAAGAATTTTGAGATAAAATAATTTTTAACTGTAACAACAAAATACTTAACATAATATTAGAAAAAGGAAAAAATTGTATTCTAAAAATTTGCAATAGTGTATACTCATATAAGTTACGGTCACCACAACTAAGAAAGAAAACTCTATAAATGGTAACTATCTTTTGATATCCGTTTTCAGTTAATAACCAAGTGCCATTACTAAATATTTTCCTAAGTAGGAACCAACTGGTATTTCAAATGCACCATATCAATCTCATTCAGATTATTATCATTGCAGGTAGTTATGGTGTAAATGGATGGCAGAAATAAAAAGTTGAGTCTGGTATTTATCGATTTCAAAAAGACACTTGTTCTAATAAATTGTACTGTTTTTTCCCATCATACTGCAACTGTAAAGAAACCCTCCCTTTCATAAAGTCATTCCTGGGAATTTGAAGACACAGATCATTACCCCAGGCAGAGGTACGGAGCTGATCTACATCATTACTGACATCCTCGACTATGTACTGCTTATCTAATCGCATCTTAAAAACAATAACAAAGGGCATTTGACTGAGACAGTAATAAGCCACTCTCACCCACAGAATACAAAGAATTGATTTTAGAAGTGTTAACTTTTCATATGATCTCAAAATACAGATTACAGGAGTCTTCTTTTATGGTCTTGAAGCCGCTGTTGCATGCGAATTAAGGAAATAAATAAATAAATCATATCCCTAGTTAAAAGTCTTTACCTGAAGTTCAAAAAATGTTAAGTTTGATTAGGTTGGTGTCTTTATGATACCCTCATCTGGTCTTTTGTAGTAGAAAAGAATAAAAACACTGAATACTCAACACTTCATCACACACATATATATATACACACACACACACACACACACACAAACCAACCCGTCAAAGACACAAAAACACATATGGCCCGCATATATACACGTACATACGCACACTGAAAAGCAGATCAATGTACATAATAGATACCTTAAAAGAATCCATATAAATGCCTTTGTCTCGTTAAAGAACCCAGTTCATCCCCTTTAACCATTTAAAAAGAATATTTAGCACCTTACTGCATACAGACAAACAGAAAAACATACAAACGTTAAATTTTGTTCTCAATGTGCTGTTATCAAAGCTATACAGGAATTATTACCTCCTTTACCAGGAAAACGTGTCTGAAGTGGGGGTTATAAACAATTTTATTGTTTAGGTTATGACCTTTAATGAATTCTCTAAATAAATTATCTTTGGTCATGCACAACAGTGCAGAACATAATGTCCATGTAATATTACTTTAGTTAAGTCTAAGAAAGTTAAAGTATTTTAAGAAATATTGTTACAAACATTATGCAAATACCATGGTAAATATAAGTGTTACAGGACAGAGAAGAATGCAAATTCGGAATACTGTACAAAAACAGACGGAACAGAAGCTACTGTAGCCAGACTACTATGCCCCTTTGCTCTCCCCCACACTCCTCTTCATCGGAATCCTTTTCGCCCAGGTTATAATAGAGAGAATCTAAGTACGAGGAGAAAAGCTACTCTGAGCCTCTGCATACTCCGAGCCAACTCTACGACAGGTAAAGTAGAAATACATGGAAGGCAAGCAACGACTCTTTTTAGCCTTATTAGCCAAATGAAGGCTTTCAATCCTGTTAACAATTATGCCTTGTTCAAGATCATTCTCAAGATTTAGTGTCTATTCCCAGACTGTTCAGCCTTGGTTTTTGGTGTAAACAAAGGTCTATTTAACTTTGCAAATAGAACAGGGAGAAACCCTAACAGTGAATCACACAGGTAGACAAGTGTTCTGTTTCACTCGCACCCAATATGGATGGGGCTGACATCTTTACGTAGGCCTCTTCACTCACATCTTCCACTGGTCCAGAAGAATAGTCTAGAGACCAACTCATAGTCTTCCAAAACATTCTTTGCTCAATCAAATTTTGACTTCTTCATGCTATTCTAATTTAACTCTTTTGTGAGTAAAGGATAGTCGGGTATCATAAGATATATTATTTGAATTTTTTTCACTGTGGTTATCAACCACGGAATTACCTTTCTGTGCAATCTTATTTGTCAATCAGGAATAACAGATTTTGATATCGCTTACAATAAATATATACGATTACGTGCTCTCAGAAGTAAGAACAGGAATCATTGATTTCCGTCCTCTTCATTTCACTGATCAACCAAAAACGTTTTTGGCATAGGGTTGGAAATGTGTCAACAGTTTTTAAGCAATTTGAGGGTGCTGAATCTGAATATTGTATCCATTTTTTACCATTAGCTCTAGTTTTTCTTCCACAGGCTACTCCTATTTGGAAAAAATTTTGTTTCTAGATCAGAAGAAATTGAGTATCATACGGACAGCACAATTTGAAAAGGTTGTTAAATACTGTTTTTTGTTACATCAAATAGGTACAAGTTTTACATAAAAAATAAGAGGTCATTGTTCATCCTGAATGTCCAAAATATTGTTTTTAATGTGGTAAAAATTTGCATTTTTGAGATTTTCTTTAATGTTCTGAATCAGACATTCAGATTCCAGCAATAATCTGCCATCATTTTTATGTCCCATCTTCCTTGGTATCTCTCCTCCATTGTCTTTATATCTTGGTGGAATCGCTTGCCTTGTTCATCACTAATATCACCGAGGTTTTCCGGAAATCGATCCAGGTGACTGTGAAGAAAATGTACTTTGATGCTCATGTTGATACCGAGAATCCTGAACTTTTCAAGCTTGTTGTTTACAATTTCTTTGTATTTGTCAGCTCCATTGTTTCCAATGAAGTTCTTAACAAGCTCTACAAATGACAATCATGCAGCTAACAACACTTCGTTCATAGAGTCACAAAATTTTTTATCTCTCATCAACTGTCGAATCTGGGGTCCATCAAATCTACCAGCTTTTAACTTTTCATTAATTAGGCATGGAAAACTCCTACAGATATACTGAAAACAACCAGCTTTTTTATCCAGTGCCTTAACAAATTGTTTTAAAAGCCCTAGTTTTATATGCAGAGGAGGAAACACTGTTTTATCACGTGGTACCAATTGGTCAACAATAACATTCTTTTCCCCAACATTAAATCGATCTCTTACTGGCCAGTACTTTTTAGTCCAGTGATTTGCTTTATCTCTACTGTCCCAATAACAAATAAAGCAGAGGTACTTCGTGTAATCACTTTGTTGCCCAAGGAAGAACTTCACCATCTTTAAATCTACACATATCACCCATTGGTGGTCGTTATATTTAATATGCTGCAATACAATTTTTACTGCATATTTTTCTTTAAGGGTCGTAGAATGAACAATCGGTATTGATCCATAAATATTAGCAATGCACAGAAGAACACATTTCAGACTTCATTTCGAACTGTCAATAAATTAGTTCCAATCAGAAGGAGAATATTCCGTAACACCTAATTTCATCAGTACACCACAAATATCTTTACAGAAAACAAAGTTAAGTTGATTGTCAAAAAACGGCACAAACTCTTTATCACGTGTTCTATAAAAAGTGATTTTAGTACCATGCTGTAAAAGACCCCGATCTTTTAGTTGTGATGCCAATAAATCAGAAGGTTCCTTGGATAAACTAAGGTCACTTATCAAGTCACTCAGACTCTCTTGATCAAATAATACTGGTGTGGAAGAGCATGCAATGTCCTCGTCATCGTCATTATTAACATCAATAAGTTCTTGGTAATCATGTTGCTCCTTGTCTGAATGTTCATCAATAGAGAAATCAGGCAACTTATTAAACTCAGGGATAGGAATATCAGCACTATGAGCTACTGGTCGAATTGCTGACGGAACACTTTTGTAATTCAAAGATTTTTGCTTCTTTTTATTTAACCCTGTTACATTTATTGAGCAGACGTAATTGTCGTCAACATGATTTGTAGGCTCCCTCCAATCTATTGGTACCCCAAATCCCATTGACCGTCTGGTTCCACTTGTCCATTGTCTCTAACGTTCTACACATGTCTTGCAAACAACATGAGGAACTCATGTTTTGTTTTGGTCGGCTAGCTTTATTACAACATATTCATAATACGCTTTTCGTACAAAGTCTGTTCTCGACTTTCTGTTGTCTACAGTTTTGTGTTCGCTACAAAGGTAACAAAACCAATCAGGATGGGTTTTGAATAATCCTGAAGCCATCATTTACTATTGCAACTGAAAAATAAGATGAATAATCTGAATTTCCCTTTAAATTCATCATCAAAACATTGGCACCATGAATGAATTCATCTGATCTAAATCAAGTCTCCACCAACAAAATTGTTAAGGGAGAAAATTGATGTGTGCAAGTTATTATTTAATAATTGAATTAAACTTGAATATTGTTCATATCCCTCTGACAACATGTTGACATCACAAGATAACTGATATATGCAAACGAGCATACCTTTGCCAAGTGCAAGTTAATGACCATGCCAAGGACATGAAAGCCACAAATTAACAAAAATACCAGACAAAAGACTTCTATGACCTGGCCATGATCTACTGTATTATAAAACACTTTCCGCACGTGAAGCCAAGTGCATATGGTAACTAAATCTGTTGAAAGGTTTAACATCCTTGCAGAATAAAGGCAAGTTACAGAAATTTACACATTTAAGGTATATGGCATATCAGAAAAACTAGAGCTAATCAAAGAAAAAAAATATGATTTTCGTAAACAGAACCTCAGAATTGCCTTAAAAACAGTCTTTACGTTGCCGACCCGAAAAATTGTGTTGACCAGTGTAAAATGACAACAAAACTGTTTGCCTTGGAGTTTGCTACCAGTCACCAGTTATCCGGGTACAAAGAGTAGTGTGGTGAACTTTGTATATTCTCAATGGTAGAGAAATACTTCCAATATTATAAGTAACTGTATAATAACCAACACCAATCCGTACCTATTTTAAAAGTTCCTTGGACTTTTTAATAAAGAAAAACTAAAAAGTAATTTGAAATCACTGTTGATATTTGACATACCATGGATTTTGATGTTACGTTAGCATTTTTTGCCCCAAGGTTTGTTCAAAGGTTAAGAAAGCAGTTAATTTTGGTTCGTAACATTACAATGTTGGCAGTTAAGAATGATTATTTTACCTCCTTACCCGAGCAATCTTTTACTTCAAGGTTTAATCCGTACGACTGGCTGTAATTCAAATTGTTTTCTTTCAAAACAAATGATACAGAATTCTGTGGTGTCTTTGTCTGTCTGAGCCATTGGATTTCTATTTTGGTACCATTTCTATAGGAGAGAGTCCAGTTGAATATGGAGCTTTCACAGCATAATTTGCAATTTCCTGCCACTGAAAGCGGCTTATTTGGTAGAGGTTCACCACAATTGGAGACACACCTAGAGTCATAAGATAGAAATTTAAATTTCAAAGTAAAATAGATAATATTTTAAACGAGAAAAAAAACCCAGAAAGAACTAAGAAAAAAATATTTCCATGATTTTAAATTCCCTAGTTCCAACATGCTCTATGGTCAATAAAATTTCAAAAACATTTTCGATATCTCTCTTTACATTTCTTACCATTATGTAATCACCTACAAAGTTTTATTTCCACTCACCGTGTTTCCACAATAGGAATATTCGAAACTTTGAAAAGTACCTTCTGAAAAGCAAGGCTTGTTAATGTTTGAGAAGATGAAGAAACATTAACATAAAATGTATACATCTCATTTGGATTTAATGTTTCGATAGGTGCATTTACACGGCTTTCTGATTTAATGTTCATTGGAACTTCTCCATCATGACAAACATTTCCATACTCATCATTGCAATACCAGCTAAATAAAAGAACATCCGTATTGTTATTTGGATTATATGAACTAGTAGCATCAAGGTAGAAAGGCTGATTTAATGGCCATTCTCTGTAGCTCCCACCTAAAATACGTGCTACCAAAGGAACTGGTTTCAAGATGATGTAAGCAGCAGCTGATGATGAAAGTTTTACTTCAGGCAACATTACAGTTATTCTGGCAATGTATTTCCCAACAGGTAACCCTCTCTTTTCAATGTATAAGTTCCTGGCAGTTGTATTTACACTTGAGGACAATCTAAACGAGAAAAGAACCAATATATTTTATAGACAAAAATACAAAAATACGCACTCTACTTGTTATATTAATTGAGTCTCTTTATTTATCTAGAAAGTCTTTCTGGATTTTTACCTCCTAAGAGATGTATAGGTTTACGTTTTGATTTATACCAATATATATATAAATATATATATATATATATATATATATTTGTTTGATTTATTTTGTAAATAGATATTCCAAGGGTTTCAATACACCTTTGCTTTCTCCTTTGACTATATTGCAAAAGTTTTTCAACAAACAACGTCTTGACACACTGTTGATTCACTCATTTTTAAATCTGTCACCTGCAGTTTTAAAGTTGCTACAAGAAAATTATGGCTCAATAATAATTAAATCAATTAATCAGGGAAATTGCGAATCATGAAGAGTCAATAAGATCAGATGAGGGGACTAGTTCAACTGAGTCCCGATGAGACAATTAAGACAACAAAGATATTTAAGAAACTCATTTGGATCTTTTATTATTTAGTAATATATTCAGTATCATATTTGTTCTAAATACCAAAACATTGGGTATTATGTCGAAGTATATTTATTATATATTTATTGTAAATATTATGATTTATTACAATTTATTATAAATAGTGAAAATTATAGCTAATTAACAAAGAAAGTAGGAGCTATTTGACAAGGTTTCCTTCAAAGGAAGGTAAAAGACAGTTTCTGTTTAGATAATTCATAATTTCCTTAAGATTGTCTAACCATTTTAAGAACTAGACCAAGTTAATTGTAGTCGACTTATCTGTGTTATGTAAGTAAAACGAAGACCAATATGTAAGACTTATTTCTTTTTTACAATGATCAAGCATGGTACCTAACTTCATCCCTAAATGGAATGTAATTCAGGGTGCGTATATTTAAGAATTCATCAGAAGTCTAAAAAAACTGATATGTCTGTGAAATTTTTTTTACAAATTAACAAATTCGTGACCTTTTGGCTATTAGTATTTTCGATAAACGTACATCTAAAAAGCTTCAATTAATGTATGCTTTGATATAAACTAAAACTGTAGATGTAGATAGAAGCTCTTAATTAGCAAAGTCACAAACCAGGAATAAAATCAAGAACAGAATCTGGAGCAAGTAAACTGATTGGTGCCCAGAAACAAATAGAAGGGAAAAGATAGACAATTTCAGAAAGAGACAAAGCACTAAAGAAAACAAGACTGTATCGTAAATGCAGCAGATTAAATTATGTTATTATTTCTTTTCTTTTCTGAAATTTAGCAAAAAGAATAATTTTGCAGTCTTTTCTTGTTGAACCCTACAAATTGAGTAGATGGAGGAAGATGATCTGAACTCTACTATGAGTGTAAATTTTGTTGGTCGTTGTGCGCCTTTTCTCAGCTGACAGAATGGAGATCGAATCATAATTTTTTTAGCTTTTGATGGCACATCGTTGTTTATTTGTAAGTTTGTCAATTGGTTCTTTAGATGGATTGAAAGGCAAAGCTTATTTTTACTCAGATTGTGCTTGCTTCACTTTTGGAAAGGTTTTTTACTGTTATTATATTTAGCAAGATAATCTCAATTGCCGGGATGATCTCAGTAGTTACAGAAAAGTTCATACCTTTCAGAAGAAGGAGTATCTGTTGTTGAAAGTGTCCCAATAGATACGTGGACATAACTTTCCTTTCAGGGTCTTGCAATTCTTTTGGTGTCTTCCTCTTGATTGAGAGTAATCTTTGTTTGTGAATTTCACACGCGGAAGAGAGTAATTTCTGATAGTGTTCGGTAAGTAGTCTCCTCAAAAGAAATAACTCAGCTTCTCAAAATTTGCAGCAAGTTGCAAACGTGTTTCGTGATTTAAATGAATCACTTCTTTTAAGTATGTTGTTCTGTTTGCTGCAATTGGACAGCGAAAACGCAGACCATTTGGAAACAACTAGTTGTGTAGGCATCTTAAGGAGAATCTTGCGTCAATGGTAAATTTAGCAACCTTTATCTTTGTTCTTTCAAGAGGTAGGCAAGACTGAAGAATATTATCCCCCTCGTGCCAGATGACAAAAGACGTACGACAGTCATCCTTAGCAAAGCTGGCTACATTCAAAGGACCATGAATTCGCCAAGAATGGATCATGTACCACATTTAAGCGTACATTCCAGGATTAGTGAGCACGCACTGGTGTGATCTATTGACTACTATTGCTAAGTGCCACGGCTACAGATATACATATTGCAGTGGTAAAACTGGAATGTCCGTCAGTTAATTTTTCGGACATACCATTGTTCAAGTACATGCTTAAAATATAATGGATAGTAAATATTTTTTAAGGATACTATTAGTGTTGCGTAGATACCATACTGAAAAAACACCTAAAACATTAAAGAAGGCCTATATATAATTTTTCTTTTGTGGCACATTCATGTTCCACTACATGCGCAACATATTGCAAAATGTTGTTAAATATAATTAGTTTGTTTATAACATTTCAGTATTCTAAAATGTTATAAACAAAATATTGAGAAAACCTGAAATGCAGAAGGAAAATGCATTTTACTTATTCCCATACCAATTCAGAAGTACTTCATATGACATGTTTAAAAGAATTGTTAAATATTACTAAAGAATAAATAAATTATATTGAAATAAACCTACATTATTTTCTTTTCTTCTAGAGGATCTAGTCCAAAAATCACTTCCTTGTCCGTTGTTTGGAAAATCTCCCAATTAAAGTTCAGCTTCGCTGTTTTAGGGCAGCTCAACCTGATAGTAGGTGATAAGGATATTTCTTGTCCAATTTGAAGAACCATTCTTGAATC
>RDPX01000007.1:1826553-1846242 GCA_003991215.1 Morbakka virulenta | reverse complement strand
CTCTGCCTTTGACCTTGTTTTTTGGAGATCGCTTTCTACATTAATGGAAACTGATCTTTCACAAGGAATGTCTGAGAAGTTTTCACAGGACAGACTTCTGTTATTTCTTATCTGAGTGGTGATGTTTATGTGAAATTCACCAGGCATGTCGTAAACTTTGGAGTATTTGAGATTAGTTGTTATGTTATGGGGACCAACATTCAAATTATCGCTAAAATATAGCGAAAAACTTAAGTTATATGACCCTTTAACACTAAAACTGAGTGTCACAGGTTTACCAACTGCAATCATGCTAGCTGAAGGCGTTACTTGGAAAAGAGATAATGGATCATAAAGTGGAAGAGAAAATAGTACATTTTCTGTATATTGACTGTTATATGCAGTCACCTCCAACGTAAGTGGTACTGTTGTTGCAATGCCGTACACATCTGCTTTAGAGTAGTCGTAAAGAGCCTTAATAAAGCTAAGGCTGTTTTTTGCTTTGAACAAAAACTCTACATTAGTTCCAGTATCGACCTTTGCATGCAAGTTTATGATTCTGTTTATGATAGCAGGTCCAGTATGACTAACCCTAAGACCTTTTATTGGGTCATCCACTGTGGATCGAGAAATTCGTCTTTTTGTAGGGTAATTTTCATCTGTCCTTGTATTGGCAATCTGACTTATGGTTTTTAGATTCTCTGTTTTCCATTCTGTAAAAAAAGGTGAAAAAAAAATTAGCTCTTATTATGAAAATAGGTTACATAATTTGTTTTTGAAAATAGTTGGTTATTCTAACGGTGCTCAATGGGAGTATGATTTCTCTCAGGGCAAATCTGTGATAGTAGATGTTACGTTGGAAATCTTTTTTCTCTTTTAGAACTGAGCATACTGACAATCTACAAAATCTTTGGATGGGTCGGCAAAACCTAATGTCAGATACATATCATAGCTCATTTGAATTGAGCACAATGCATTTTGTTTCTATTTTTGTATCGTTTAAAAATCTAATTGAAACTATAATTTTCATACTTTCTTTATGTAAACCATGATTGTTATTGTCACTTGAGCACATTTCAATACCAAATTATAAGTTTTAGATAGTTCAGTCTGTTTTCTTGACATCACTGCTTTGTAGAATCCCATTTCATGATCACGACTTGAAATTAATCTTTGCCTGAGGTATTTGACACATTTTTTTTACTTCTATAGCAATAGCTCTTTCCAATATATGCCAACTAATACTCTAAAGTTTTTTTTTACTTTAAGCGCATCCGTAGCTTTCATTTTATCGAAACCGCCCCCAAAATATAGCAACATAGAAATTGTAATCAAAGCAATGGCTCAAACAGTTGCTTTTATACTTGAATGAAAATGGCTTATCTCTTTATCTATCTTGCATGGCTTATCTCCTTATCTATCATGCAGTAAGCTATGTTATTGATAGCTTGTTTTTGAAATAATAATTGCATTGTCCTGTTGTCAACATATTAGCCAAGTTTGAGTGGATGTGTGATAGAATAAAAGCCTAACCACTTTGTTTTGTTATGAACTTGGAGACATTCATTACATGGGAGAAAAAAAACGAGACATTCCTGTTTCAGTTCAACACTGGTAAGTTTAACTATTTGCAAAACCGACCTACAGGTTTCTTTTGTGTGAAGTTTCCTGAAGAAGTGGGATGCAAGTATTTAACTAAGAACAAAAACCAATTTTTAATAAATAACACTGGACAATATTTTTTCAAACGTTTTCTGCGATTTTAACATCTTATTGATTTTCTGGGCAATTTGGGGGTGCTGATTCCGGATCTGGTAGAAATAAAATCTATGGTATGGTTTTCGTGTTATGCCATAATGTTGAAATTACGTAATTTTGGGCATATGTTGACATATTGCCTTGGGGGTTGTGAGATGCTCAAAGTTTCTAGGGATATTCTATCCAAAGTTTATGTCTTTTACATTAGCGACATCCAGCAGTCGATAAGTAAACTTGATGTTCGTTGACATACTTCCGTCGTTTAAATTTATTTGTTTTGATGAAATATGTACATTTACGTGTACAATGCATGCATAAATATATTGAATTCAAACTTTGACTTTAACAACCCACTGTTTGTAAATGCAAATCAAGATACAAAGTAGTACAACATTTTAAAACTACTTCAATAATTATAGGCATTAATCACACATCGATAGCCAGTTGCAGCATGTACAGCACTAGGATATAATTCAACAAAAAGTCAAAGTTCGGCTTGCTTTTCGGTTGTGGACACCAGTGGTTTCCCGTTCTTGGAGTCAGCAGTAATAGCCCAACATTGCAGGATCCCAGCCGCCTTGATAGCGATGCTCGATTGTCGAGATGGTTTGGTGAAAGTGCTCGCCGTACTCGTCACTGACTGCTCCAAGGTTGTCAGGGAAGAAGTCTAGATGAGAGTGCAAGTAGTGGAGTTTAAACGACATTCGGCAGCCCATTTTCTTGTAGTCTCGGCAAAGAGTATTGATAAGCTGCACATAGTTCTCTGACTTTGTACAGTCGAGGAAGTTAGCAATCACAGCCTTGAAGGACATCCAGGCTCTCACCTCCTTTGGAGCTAGGAGCTTTGTGAATTTTTCGTCCACGATCAGGTCTCTAATCTGGGGGCCAATAAATATTACCGCTTACAACTTCGCTTCACTGATATTAGGGAACTTCTCTTCTATTTACTTGAATCCTTTGCTCTCCTTATCCATTGCTTTGACAAACTGTTTCATAAAACCCAGTGTGATATGTAATGAAGGGAACAGAACACGTTCTTGTTTCAAGAGCGGCTTGGCTTTGACGTTCTGCTTTCCAGGCACGAAGGATTCCCGTTGTGGCTATTTCTTTTTTTTCGTAATGTTGGTCGTCAGTCCGACTGTCCCAAAGGCAGAGGAAACAGCTGTGCTTCAAGTATCCACCCTGAAGGCCCAACAGTAGTCCGATTGCCTTGCAATTGCCACATATGGCCCAGTTGTGCTCCTGGTACTTTATGAGGTCAAGTACAATCTGCATTGTGCCATACGTTTCCTTCATGCCAGCAGCATGGGCGATAGGAATACTTGGACTTACATTCCTGTTGTGGGCAGCACAACTTTCAAATTCGTGACCGAAGAATTAATGAACAATCACCAGGCGTCTGGAGTATATTCGATATCCATCGTGCTCATCAGTCCAACAACATCGACACAGTGACATACAGAGTTTGTCATTGAGAAGAACCTGGCTAATTCTTGGTTGCGTGTGCGAAACGCAGTTATCCGCGCTGATGGATTCAGCATGTTTCAGTCATTGAGCCGTGATGCATATATTTCTGAGTGCTGCTTGGAAAGCATCAAATCACGCGCGAGGTCATCGAGTTTGGGTTGTATGATGAGGTGTACCTTGCTGTCGGAGGCTTCATAGCTGGATCCAGATGGAGAATCGCTGATGCCGGGGGCTGAATGTTAAGTGTCCTCCATTCGTAAGAAGCCAGGATCATCATGTGGCACTGGTCGAGTGGCAGACCTAACTACTGCATAGCTCGTGACTCTTCTCACTTTCCCTATTTCATGGGTAAATTATGTCAAACAAAAATAACAATCTGATACATGATCAGTTGGCTCACGCCAGATCATAAGTACAGCGATGGGCATCTTCTTCCTGTTTTCCTTCGTCAAGTGATGCAGTTCACTAAAGCATGAGACACAACAATTTCGATGAGACCATGTCTTATCCATGTCTGTCTTGCTGTCAAAGTATTTTTCATAGGCACTGATAATAACATTGGAAAATTTTCTACTTCTAGACACTATGGTATAATTTCCACAAATGTTGCAAAAGTAATCTGGTGAGTTTTTGCACGAACGACGAGTTTTAGGTGGCATCTTTAAGCGAGAAAGAGTTCAATGCAATCACGATGGCTTTCAAACCACAGGCAAAGGAAGTAATGGACTACCACCAGTCCCCGATAGTGTACTAGAAAAATTACTGTACATGTAGCTTCAACACCAACGGCAACATTGGCACAAAGTTGTGTAAATATTCCACGCGGCTCACAGTACCATATTTCCGCAGTCAATGTTCTATAACGTTCATGGGGAAGGGAAAATAAATAAACAAACAAACAATAGCATTGGACTCATTGAGAACTGCGCAATAATGAACATCTAATAATGTCAATTACGTAATATTGAAAAAATTAATAATGGCTGTAAAAAAATCCATTCCATAGATTTAAAATGGCATATTCGTAATAAGAGCCCTCGATATGCCAGGAAAATATCATCTACATGAAAATCGCATTTTGACTGTTGTCCAGTATAATTTATAGAAACAAGTGGGCACAACCTCCTACCAAATTGCTGGCCTGGCTATAATTCCCACGTCTGTTGGGCTATTTATATTCTTGCTTCTGTGTTTTGTTGACATGGTTGAAGTAAGTATCAAGCTTGGAGGAAATGCACTCTTTTCAAACTGAATAGCTAAAATTACAGACAGAGCATAATGCTGTTCAGTTTCAGCTGATAGGAGACTAGAATTTCCCACCTGCTAGACAGATTGCACTGTTAAAGCATTCCAGCACTGAGAGACCCTGGGGAGGGTTAGCCATCCCAGAATTTTCCGGTTGCTTGACAGATTGTCCTGTTGTCATGAAAGTAGTCTTTATTACAAATCAAACCCATTGTCTTTTTACTTTATTATTGATTACCTAATAATTATGACATTACTTAATAAATTCTACTTAAAGTGTAATTTAATCTACCTGTAGAGTGTGGCTGTAAATGTTTCTTTAGCCATGAAAATGATATATAAATTGTTATCCACTAGGAATGAGTACTTAAGCGACTATTGGTTATTTTTATACAGCTGTGGTGTATACATTTTATATTTACTGTAAATGATTACATAGATGATAATCCTAATACAACCTGTTTACAAGACTAGATGATAGGAGCTTTTAAAACTATAGTGTTTTGATAACAATGCTCTTGAATCAATTTCATAATCTGAAAATAGTAAAACAAAATGGAACATATGAACATATTGAATCACTATCCAACACCATGAACATGTGAGAAAATCATAGAAATTGTTAGGGCACTCCATTCAGAGCAATCAGCAGATGGCTTTTGACGAGGCATAGATACATTGAGTACAAAGTCTATGGGCGATGGCTACTTCAACCGCCTTATATAAACTAACATTTAAATCTCTTAAAATTTGCTAGCAAAATTGTAACGATAAAATTTTAAGCTATTAAGAAATCTGTAGAGAACTGTGGGCATTGATTCTGTACAGCAGCTAAAAAAAATACTGAAATGAAAAAACAAACAGTGAAAAACAGATTTTAAAAGTCCTATACAATTTTTTTGCAAGTTATATTTTAGTAATAATATTTTCAAAATAATTTCAATTTTCATAGTGACTTTACCAATTAAAAAACTACAATCACAGTAAACGTTACGTGCAAGCAACACCTTTCATTATGGCTAGAAAGTTTGTATTTGACAACTGTATTTATTTACCCTTTCATCAAGAAAAAAAAATGTAGTTATGTTATTGGAAATAAATTTTTAGCTCAGAAACAGAAATCTTATTTTAAAAGGTGACAATAAAATTCTGTCCGACACTATCCAGGCGAATTAGTCTAAGCAGAAAATAGGCTTTAAATAATCAAGACTTTCACTTACACTTCGGTGCACACAATTAAATAAAAATATTAGTTTTGATGCCAACGCCTTTGAATACTGTAGATTACCACAGAAAGCTAATAAAGAAGTGATAACTAATCCTTCAGTTTTTTAAAAAGTTGTTCATGAAATAAGCAAAAACAGCAACATCAAGGAAAAGTGATGCAAAAAGATTTTCCAGTGATAATAGCGCCTTCTTATAACCGATTATGTTTAAAAAATCATTTGGCGATAATGAATCCTTAAAACAACTTTAGGCGAGGATAATCTTGCTTGTCACTCAGTCTAGTTCTCCTTTCCTGGCTATTGGACCAGTTAATGAGTAATGGTGACTTTTACATGCATGACCATGACCTAGTTTCCAGTTCATGTTAATGAATGCTAATTTGGGCTGTTTGGATTCATTTTGGTTCGGAGTCTGGATTGTATTGTATTATTGTGACTGCGATATTTTAATCTCAGGTTATTTGATTAGAATCTTGCTGGTTGATACACAGCTGGTTGGTAGTATAGAGGCCTGAACTCTCTCTTGTCTCTGCATATATTTCCAGGGAGTCTACCCTAAGGCCATACCACTGCAAAGATTTGGCTAAAGTCTCAGACTGTGGTTATTTTACCGTATTGTAGGGCTCTTGCACTGATGTTATTTGGGCCCTTTAGTCAATCTCTACTCACCTTTATCCCTATTATGATAATTGTCAATAAATGTTTAAATAGTAAACGAGTCTTACATTAACCTCTTTCTATCTTCTTTACAAACATTCACAGTCTCTGTGGTATCTTTATTAATGTTGCATCATATTAAATATGGGTCTTCAGATATATTTTCCCTCTCTAAAAGCCATCCAGGTCCTCTCTTGAAGAATACAACGCCTATGGGTTGGACTGACTTTTCATTTCCCATATCACTGATGCATGTCAAATTACACGCCTTCAAGTTTTCCAACGCCTATCAAAACTTGTAAACCTTCCAACAAAACGTCCTGACAGATTGGATCAAAATCATCCTACTCTGGATTTTTTCCTGTCTCTAATTCGGATATACATTCACTGAATCACTTTTCTATGCTCGTTTATTCTGATTATGTCGTGCTTATGATTCCTGTCTGCAGACTTCTTATGTTGCTAGGAAATCACTACTACATAGAAGTCTTATCATAAATTCAAGCTACCATTGATACTTTTGTCTCTAGCAGTAAATTCCAGTTTAAAACTTATTCATCTCCTTGGTTTTCACCAGCGTTGGCAGTTCCCATTGCCCATCACAAACATTTTTATCTTAAGTGGTGAGACCTTTCTTCACGGAACAAGAAACTCTTTACAATCCTTTATAATTGTTGCAAGTAATTTAATGAGGAGACTAAATAAACCTATATAGAAAGGACTTTTAATTTAGTGATGAATCAGGAGATCAATTTAGAAACTTTTGAAGGACCTACAATTCAGAAATTCAAAGAAGCAAATCTTCTCTCATACCATTCTTAACGTACCTTACGTTTTTGCATTTTTTGAAAGTAAAGCCAAATTCGTTGCACATTATTTTGAAGCTAATTTTACTTTCAATATCAGTCGTCGTAAGTTACCTGACTTTCCATCATGTACTAATTGACACCTTCATGAAATTCAGATCATTCCTAACAGCTGAGTCTATCATTTTACGTCTTTCCAAATATACAATTACTGGTCCTGGTGGCATTCCAGTAATTGTAGAACCAAATTGGTTTCACGAAATCTCATTTGTTCCCCATAAATTTCAATAGTTTTTCGAGGGATTCATATTTTCCTTCTGCTAGAAAGTAGCATCTATCTTCCAAGGTTTTATGAAGCTTTGGTGAATGTTTCCATCCTAATAATTATGGGAAAAGTAGTCTTTTATTTATTATAAGAAAAGTTTTCAAGTTTTATTATTAATTTTTCCCTTAATAAAAATCTTTAGTTCCAGGGTCACTTTTTTGACCATCAATATGGCTTCCTTTGAATATGATGTACTTTTAAGCTCCTTTCTGAAACTATTCGTTGTGCTCTAGAGGTGTTTGACAAAGCAGGGATATTGCTTTTGACACTGAATGTTTTTGATAAGGTTTGGCATTCTTATAGTATCTTAAAGCTCAAGATATATGGTTTGTCAGGTAACACTGGTACGTATTACGGTGTTTTCTCTGTTGTCGGAGTATTAAGGTTGTACTGGATGGCTGCTCCTCTAGTTTGGTCCATCGACACTGATGTCTCTCAAGATTCCGTCTCAGGCCCCCACTCTTTATAAATGATCTAATCAGTGGTATCAGCTGATAACGCTACTGTTTAAACTTGTCTGGACAAATCACATCTGTTCGGAAAAGTGAAAAGGCAGATCTTTTCAAGAAATAATTTTCGCAACCTTACTGAGTGGGGAAGAAAATAGCTGGTCTCTTCCAATGCAGAGAAAATTAAGCTTCTTTCAATCAACCGTACAAAATAGCTTCATCTGAGAGAGAGATGCATTTTTCCCCAACAGACAGAGGATTTGTGAAAGCTAACTCAAAAATAAATTGCATATAGATTCCATGCAGCAGCTAAATGGAACAGCCCAAAATCAAACAGAATTCAAAAGTTCCTTTTTTTATTCCTTTGAAAATTGTCTTGGCACAGTACCGTATATGCCAGTGCATTCATCAAATTGGTGCATAATTTTTAAAACTGACCTTAACAATGAACATAGTGCAATTCAAAGTAAAACTAATATACAAGCTTCTTCTTCATACTACTGTATTTTATGGAATTCATAAGAAAGGTTAGTATAAGATGATATTCTTCATTCCTTCCCTAAGTATCAGAGCCCTTTTGTACATCTTTTTAAGTTTGATCATTTGACACGCATGGTTCCTCTAAGTGCTATTACCAGAAAAGCTTTGTATTTGACAACTATATTCATCCGGTATCTCATCAAGACACAATAAAAATGAAGATAGAATACTAAACATAAATTTTTCACTGAGGAAAAGAAATCCAATTTTGGCTAAGAAACCTTAGTCTGAAATTAACCAGGTGTATTAGTTGATTGCAAAATTTTGATTTCAAATACTAATTTGAATAAAACTATATAAAACTGAGCAAACTATCATAGAAAGAGGGGATGAATTATCAGAAAAGTGGAGAGGAGTCGAGAAGCTTGGTAGTTTGTTAGGTAACTCTGAGGACATGACAAGATGGAAATCTTTGGCTACTGCAGCTTCTAATAAAATGAACAAAATTTGAATTAGAAATGGTAAATTACATATCAAGAAGCGTTTAAAATTATATAATGTGCTAGTCAAACCTGTATTAACGTATAACTCTGGTACCTGGGAAATGACAAAGAAGGAAGAGGATTCAATGAATGCATTCCATAGAAAGCAATTAAGAAAAATTTGGAGACATAATTGGAGACACAGAGTGTCGAATGCTGCGTTATATGAAATGAGTGATGCAATACCAATAAGTAATGAAATCAAGAAAGCCAGATGGAAAAAACTTGGACATATTTTACGGTTGAATGAAAATACACCAGCTCAACAAAGTATGAAATTTTATTTTGAAAATATTGACAACAGAAAGAAGTTTAGAGGTAGGCCTAGAACTACTCTCCCTATGGTGATAGAGAAGGATATTAAAATTGCTAATGAATTGAATCCTGAGCTTATGAATATTAAAACCTTGAACTGTGTATATGACCTCGAATGTCTGAAAATGTTAGCTCAGGATAGAAATAGGTGGAAGGACATTGTAGAACTTGTCTGTGAATCTGGGTAAAGCGAAAAGCCGTGGATTGATCTATTAGCTCAATCCACCTCGTTCTAAGCTGGACACCCCTTATATATATATATATATATATATATATACTAATTAAAAACTTCTGTAACAAGCTTCATTTCAAGAGCCGAGAGGTGCTCTGTAAGGCACACCAAAGTTTAAGAAAATTTTAGCGCAAAGCTAATTCTAGCTAAGAAACCATATTAGACAAGAACACATTGGTCAAGAGAGCTTTTTTAAGTAAAACTGACTACAAAGTCATTTCATGTTGAGATCTTTTATTACTACTATGTGTGTTATTTAACCTCCAAACACTTTCTCATTAATTTCAAACTTACTAATGTGTTAATGTGCATGTTAAGGTAACCAATATATACATGTCCTTTTAAAGGTTTATTTAAGAGCTAGATATGGAGTTTGCTAAGGAAGTTACACTATTGGGGTCATACCAATATTTCTTTCAGAAAGGAAGCGTTGTAAAGTAAGTAATTTCGCTAAATGGAATCGTTTTAATTTAAGAACCACACAACAAGGCCTTAAGTACACTAGTCATTGTGAATAGTTAAAGAAATTAAAACAATCAGGATACTGAGAAGTTTACAAACACTGTTACATACAATGTTGTATTACTTAACAGAGGTGGAAAGTGGTTCATTAATTGAGTACATTCCATATCAGCTTTTGTTAAATTGTTAAATGCCTTTAAGAAATGCAACCCAATAAAGTTACCCTGTACTCGATAGTAATGATATATCATATAAAACAGAAACTAGTATACCAATGTACATCAAACAAGTTTCAGAAATTTCACTCTGTAAACATGTTGTTCAAATGAAAAACCACCAATTATTATTGTTTTGCAAATAATGTTGTGTGTTGTTTCGCATTAAGTATTTTACAAATTCTGAACCCCAATTTCTCTACATTTTGTACATTAATTAAAAAAAGGAAGATATTTCTTGATTTTTTTAGCTCCAAGGTCTAAAATCCTGCTAAAAATAACCTTAAAATTACTGCTTTTTGTGTTATAAAACTCCAGTTGAGGTAGATAAAGTACGTCTTCACCTTTAAATATCTACATTGCTCATTTTGTATGTTAATTATGAAGAATATCATTGTTATAGTTTACCTTACCTTTATTTTCATTATCTTGTGTCATTTTAAGGGGCAGAAATTGAAGAAGACATATACAAAAGAAAAAAATACTTGAGATTTCCATCTTCATTCTGATATGTATAAATGTGTTAATCAAAAAAAGTTTTAACTCTACTAAGGTGCTTACCTGACTGAAGCCAGTCAATGAGTTTTTTATAGAATGACGAATGTTCGAAGGTCACGTCATTATTAAACCTGAATCTTCTAAGAGTTTAAAGTTTATTTTGGTATCTGTATCACACCGTGAAAACCTGTAATATGTCTTAATGATTTTTTATCCTGAGCCAGGCGTAACTAGTAGATACGTTTGTGGGAAGGAAGGCACAAACATTTTCGACAAAATTAAGGAAAATAAAAAAACAATACCAGTATAATAGATCTAGAGTAATTAATGTAACTAACAAGAACGAAATTTCTTGAAACCTGACCGAGAAAATAATCCGAATCGCGAAAGGCCAAAATTTGAGATAGGCATTAAAAAACACAAAAAAATTCTCCCTTGTGAAAATAAAGCAGGGATAATTCTCGAGGAAGTGGGATAAAACTATTGATAGTTATTGAAATATTTTGTTTGTCTTTTTATCCAAAAAAAGTATTTGCAAACCTCTTAAAATTATGACAAATTATTACAAAACTGGGGCAAATTATTAAAAATTGACCCATAACAACCCTTTAACTGGTGTTCACTACTATTTCTATGTTAATTAACATGCATGTCATACCGGAAATTCGATCCTCAGATAAAATACCTCTTTGAGATTATTTGGTGCTCTTCGGCCTGGTTAAAGCCCAGTTGCCATGGGCAGATGATAAATGAGGGTTAAGACTTGATTTTTGCTAGGTGGTGACATTCACAAACAAAGATATGTGGGTCTTTAGTAACAGCCTCACTTTACTTAAAATTTCAAGTATCTAAAACCACAAAAAAATTGTGTGCTTCTGGAATATTCTCTTGAGACGAGAGATACTTATGATAGGAATTTATCAAAGTACTCAGATCCCTTATGGTGTACTTCTGTGATTGACTTGCCAGAAAGAATCGCTTTTTCTAGGAGATAATGTTACTGCAGGGCTTCGAGAATTTTTTTCCTTCGACAGGCGAAAATACTTTTCGAAATACCTTTCAAAACGTAGCAGAGTAAGAGCTTACGCCTCAGGTCATGATAAAGCTCTTATACCGATGGCTTCGACTGAGTTCATAAAGTCAAAAATTTTACTGTTGTCAAACTAAAACGGAAGTCCAAATCTCTAATCAACACAGCATGAACATTGTTTGAAAAGGTCCACTTTGAATATTCTCTTTCAGTCAATAATCGGGTTATGTACGTTATCTTTGTAGTGAAACTCGTGTTTAACATTCACAGACCAGAACTGATGTATACAGCTTTTTGTCAAATGACGTAAAACATTCATGTTTAACATTGGGCACTGTTTGTCGAAGCCTTTGTGAAACAAAGGATAACGAACGATAAGGATAAGTAAAATGAATCGTATATGCCACCCAATAGCGGTCGCTGCACTTGTTTATTAGTTCAGGCTATGTCTTGTGGATAATTTGTGCTTCTAAAGATTGAAGTACTATCTGTGGCGTAAATCTGTATGTTTATCTGTTTTCCTATTTAAGAACATATTAAGAACTTAACGAGGAACTCAAAATCCATCGTACTGTTGGAAAGACCTTGAACTTCATCAAGTGCTTTGCATCAAGCTAATTACTTACAAAGGAAATTTTGAAAAGCTCTTAAATGGCAATCAAAACTATCTTGCTAATTCTCTACAGCACTTTGTTTATCTACCCAACAGGTATCTGACAGGACATTTGGAATTGGAGGTAGGAAATTACTGTAGAACGTCTCTATATCTATCAAATACGCCTTCTGTCCTTTGTCGACATTGCGCTAAAATCCATATATTTAAGAGTTTGTAAGATCAGTTTTTCTTTATCTTCCTCTATCTTATTCTGTCTCTAGCTTGTTGTTCTAGTTTTGTATCTCCAATTTTTGGCAGGCCTTTCTCTGGTAATTGTGCATTAGTCATTGAGATCCAGGTGGTTTTTGGTCTGCCTCTTGGCTTCTTTGAAGTTTTCAGAGCCTCTGCAAGGGCCTGTTTTGCCGGGGTTTTTTCTGGCAGGCGTAACATGTGTCCTAGCCATCTGAGTCTTCTTTCTCTTATCTTTTCGGTCCATTTCTTCACTTTCGATCTTTCATATAGCTCTTCATTCCTTATTTTATTTGGCCATTTTATATTTAGCATTTTTCTTATGAGACTTCTTTGGAAAGCATCAATCTTTTTCTCACAGTTCTTGGTCAGGGTCCACAGCTCGCTATTATATAGATATATGCTTTCCACATAAGTGTTGAAGTGTCTGATTCTTGTTCTGAATGATAATTTCTTACTTGTAAGCAGGTATTGATATTGTCGATATGTTGCTGTGGCTAGCATTTTTCTTCTTTTCATATCTTCCCTGGTGTCGAGCATGCTTCCTAAGTATTTGCATTTTTTCCATTCTTGTCGTCCTTTGCTTTTAATTTTAAATTCTTCCGTTTTTGTCTCATTTACACACAATTTTCTCTTTTTTAATTTTATTGGCACTGTCTTTTTGATGTTATTATTAACTGAAGTATTTTCTGATATATATCCTATATCGTCTGCATACTGTTGAGCTATCGTTTTTTCCGTTGGTTGACTGTAATTATGGTCATGTAGGCTGTTTTCTTTTTTGCTGTAGTTATGTTCTTCTAGGTGGTATGGTGTTTCGCTATCTTCCTGTTCCAAAGCCTTGGCTAGATATAATGTGAAGAGTATGGGGCTTAGACAGTCCCCTTGTGGGACCCCCACATTTGTTGTGAATGCGTTTCCTGTCGTTTTTCCATACTGAACTCGTAGTTTTACGTCCTTTAGCATTATCGATATTATGTGTAGTTCATCTTCATCTAGTACTTTCTGCAGTTCTTTGAATAACATTCCTCGGTCGACTGTGTCGAACGCTTTTGACATGTCGAGCAGTAGTATATTTGTCTCATAGTTGGCAGATGTTATCGCCTTTTCAGCCATAATTTTCGTGCTGAATACGTGCTCTGTGGTACTACGGCCTTGTTGGTAAGCCGCTTGAGTGATGGGGATTTCTTTCTGAATTTTGTTGCTTGTTCTTCTTATCATGCAGATGGCCAGGATCTTTCTGAGCATCGTCAGCAATATTATGGGTCTTAAGTTTTCAGGTGGTCCTCTCTTCTTATTTGGTTTAGGTAGGGGGATTAGGATACCTTCTTTTATTTCTGTAGGATATTCGCCTGTGCTCGCGATATCGTTTAGGATTTTAGCTATTCCCATGTTTATTTCCTTTGGTCCATACTTCAGTTGTTCTGCGGTGATGTTGTCTATGCCTGCACTCTTATTGTTCTTTAGTGATTTAATGGCCTTTTCTATTTCGTCTTCGATGAAGGGTATCCGCATTGGTTTTGGTGTGATATATGGTATTTCTATCTGATCTTTAGCATTGAATACTTTCTCAAAGAACTCACTGATTGTATTAACAGTTTCTTCCTCATTTCCTGTTAGGCCTTCTTCATTTTCTACTAGTATTTCATCTTTAGGTCTATCTCTTCTCATTTGTCTGATGACCTTTTGCATCTTGGTTGAGTCATTTTGACATTTTTCTAATTCTTCAATGTTACTTATTGCCTTCTGGTCGTTTTTTTCTTTTAGCTTCTGATGTATTTTGTTTATGATTTTGTTTCTTGTTTCTTTCATTTCCTTCCTTTTCTCTTTTGATGTTGTGGCATTTATTTTTATTCTTATTTCTTTTTGTTTTTCTGATAGCTTGCGAATCTCTTCATCTTCGATAAAATTTTTCCTTTCTTTCTTTTTGAACCCTAATACTTCCTCCGATGCCTCAGTGCATGCTGTTACTATGTTGTTCCATTGGTCTTGTACTCCTTTCTTTTTCTCTTTTTGCTCTAGTTTCTGTTTTACTACAATTCTATACTTTTCTCTTGTTGTGAGGTCTTCTAATTTGTCAAAATCAATTTTGTTTCCTTGTGATAGTGCTGGCTTCAGTTTTGTCCAGTTTATGTCCAGCTTTGCCATCACCAGCCGATGGTCTGAGTAGGTGTATGTGCCACTATATGATCTTGAGTCATTTAGGAATATCCTGTGTTCTGATCTTATCAAGATATAATCAATTTGATTTCTCACTGGTTTTTCCTTATTTGCTCTTTCTGGGCTTTCCCAGGTTGTTCTATGTGCCATCTTGTGATTGAACATGGTGTTAGTGATAATAAGTCCATGTCTACTTGCCAGATCTAGTAGGTGTTCTCCATTGTTGTTTAATATGCCTTTTCCATACTTTCCTATTACTTTTGGGTATTGTTCTTGTGCGCTACCAGTTTTTGCATTGAAGTCTCCACATAAGTATACGACTGATCTTTTACTTATTGAGTTTATCACATTTTCTAGGTCTTGATAGAACTTTTCTCTCACTTCTGGATTTTTTTCACTTTGGGGTAGCGTTGGAGCGTAAGCACAGATGACAATGTGCTTTCTGGTTTTTACATTCATCGTTGTTGTACATATCCTGTCTGTTTTCTCTTCAAAAATTGCTTTGCATTCTTTTCTTACTACTATCCCAACACCGTGCTTACTATTTGCTGTGCTTGCCTGATATAGATGGTATTTCTTACCACTGTCTGATGTTATTTCTTTCAAGTTTCTGTCCTTTATGTGCGTTTCGTGTACTGCCAGTGCGTCCATTTTGTATTTTTCCATGTCGTTTGCAAGTTGGCGTAGTTTCACATCATTTCTCAAGCCTCTACAGTTTAAAGTCCCAATCCGGGTGTGATTCCCTTTTCTCTGTGATTTTATCCTACACATTGTGCTGCTTTTTATGCTTTAATTGATCTAAAAACTCTTGTAATTTTGGATTTTATTTTGACATTCCTCCGAAGAGTTTTGGCGCGCCACCGACCAAATCCAAACTAAGACGAAATAAGGTATCGGCAGTTGCTTTCATTGACTTTCAGGATGCAACATGTATTACATATTATATTGCTATTCCTTGTAGCAGAATTTTTTCTTCTGTATTTTTGAATATAGTTTCTGCTATTACACGCTCTTTCAACAGGAAATGTTCTTTACGATTTCTTTTACATTGACTTCTCTGAATTTTTGCATTCCACAGTACCAATTAATCTGTCATTTTTTCCGTATGCTTTACTTTTGTTTTGAACGCTTTATTGGGTGTGTAACTCAAGACTCTTCACTCTTCTTTTTATTAAGCACCTGATTTTCTTGTGATTTTAAGATCACCATTAATGCCCAAATGACATACTGCATACATTTACAGAATTGTTGGTCAGGAGCTTTAATTCAGCTTATTTGGAATACTGATTTTCTCTTGAGCATCTTCCTACTTACATTTCTTGTTTCTGCAATAACAGCAACATCCTTAAAAACAAGTCCAACGTCATCGTTAACATAGTGTTTTTGGACAATGCAATATTGAACAGAGCATGCTCAGAATCAAAAGCTTCCACAACTTATATAATTTATTAGAACTAATCGTTAGTTCAGCGCATTACAAGTATGGCGTTTTTAGGCTTTTGAGTTCTTCCCTTTTCCTATGAGAATTAATACTCTATAGCTTTTTATTCTCGCTGACATTTTCTGGAAAGTATTCAGACGGATGTAGGTTGATAGGCCTTATAAAGCCCTTACCGTGCGCCAGAGCATTTATTTACGAAAAAACCCCAAAAATTTGTCGAAAAATATACAACATTAATTTTGGGAAGGAAAGACAAATAATTAAATATTCTTAAAAATCTACTTTTGTTATAAGTTTATTAAATATCGTGATATTTTATTTCGCATTATTATTCATCCTAAAGTTTTTGGAGGTTTAATAATCAACATGCAATACGGTGTCTAATTTTATATTTTTTGGGTTAAATTGTGTTATGATTCAGTTTTTATACTACTTCAAATAATAGTTGTCACAAACAATTCAGCTCAACAAAATTCTTAGCAAACAATTAAGAAATAGTCTAAGGTCCGAACTCTTTTTAAATCTAAAGTGAATTGTTTCATTCACTTTGAGTTCACCTTTCTTTATAGTCAGTTAAATACGTGGTTTCACGCTTTGATAGCATGTTTTGTTTTTTGTTATTGTTAATTCAAATGAAGTGAGAGCGTATCTTGTTTCCTATTTCTCTATCACAAGTTCAGAACATACTGTGATGATAGATTCTTACAATTAGAATATTTCTTTATATCATGTAGAAATTCTGTGCATAATCACCCTTTTGTAACAATTCTAATCATTCTTCCTTTTCTTAACTCTTTTATATTTCATTCTTTCAAACTAAAAGGGATTAGAGCATATATCAATTTTTACCGTTCAGTGTAACCATTAAAAAGAGCGATTCGAAAAGGATTGAAGCTTTTGAACAATGATGTTTCCGTAGATTGTTGAGAAAAAGTTTGACAGAACGAAAAACAAATGCATGGATTCTTAACAAAGTAAAACCGAAAACCTGCCTCTTAACGACGATTAATAAAAGAAAACTGACCTTTTTTGGTCATATATGCAGACATGATAGTATTGATGGAGACCTCCTGTTAGGGCCTGTGTTTGGTAACCTTGGAAGAGGTCGATGCTATAGTGACAATATTATTGAGTTAGGTGGTGGTGAATCAATAAAAGAATTGTATAGGATGACCCAGGATAGATAAGCATGGCAAAATTTCGTGGAGGGCCAAGGTAGGTCTAATAATTACCTACCCGTTCCTTGATGATGATGATGTAACAATGGAAAGGAAAGAAGTGAAACAATGTGCATCAAACAGCATGGATTTACTTTTCGAATTTAACTGGGGAATTTGGTATAAACAGGGGGTTGCAAGTTGTTTTATCATTTAGAGGATCTGTAAAAATAATGTGTAAAGTACGTATTAATTGCTGTACACAGCATTGCAGCTAATAATGTAATCCATAAAATATCGAAGCTAATGTTTGCCAAACGTCAAACATCAAATAAAACAAAAACCAAGGTTTATCTTTGAAAACTGCAATATATGAACGTTATATCTTTGTCTCATAGATTTCAATAAATCAAAAATAGGCGTCCTTGCAGGCAGCCATTAGCCCTTCTCTTTGCTTTTTAGTTGTATTACGGATGCGTTTAATGTGGGGTTTTATATGTAGAGCCTTTTCAGTCCATTGCTTTTGAGACAACTTTTAATTATAGGGCAAGTCTCTTTTACGAATAATCTTTTCATGTTCATTGTATCTATTAAGCCGTCAGAAACAACAGAAATGTGGCACGTAACGTGGCTTGAACAGATCGACCAATGAAACTTTACTTCTACAAAAGACGGCAGAATAGGTTTTTGCTTATTTAGCTAAATAAGAAGCTGCCTTTCATGTATTTAGCAGTACCTTCAAATCCACACTTTTTAAAGAATATTCAAGTTCAGCAAAAAATGTCATCTTTATAAAAAAGTATAAACATATGTAACTATACAATTAATGCTAAATTCATGAAAATCTTATTCTTAAAAGTGACATACCCTATCATTGAAAGTAATATAGAAAGCAAAGGACCAGAAGCCTTTACATACAAATATCTCATATTAATTCGAAACTTTTAAAGATTATTTAACTTTAATAAATAATATGGTATCTTTATGAGAAAGTAAACAGATGTACAAGGATTAATTGTGCTGCTTATTTTAAAAATGAACAGACTACCAATTATGTCGCAGAAGTAATATTCAACAACGTCTGGCCAAATAACGTTAATATTCGCTTTTATTGAATATTCAAACCATTTCTTCAACTGTTACCTTTTTTGCATGGCAATTATACCTAATTTATCATCTCCATAGGAAGTTCTCCAATATCTCTTTTAACCATAGGCACTTGTTCGAAGCCAGTTCAGTGCACATGTAGTTTTCACTTTTCTATATTCTTAAAAACGCCCTGGGTATGAGGTTAAACTGCATCTGCAGGCAGTAGAGAGGTACACACAAGGAACGGTATATCTGGCTAAGGATATAACCCTTTGCCAGATATGTTCCCCCTAACAGTTTGTATCGTAGTTTCTCAGTGCTGATTCCAACTCTGATTTCAAACCACTTGCTGCCTTGTTTGCCTCTTCAGACAAAGGCTAGGAGAAAAAAATCCCTGACTCCAAAACCCCGGGCTCGGCAAGCCCAGCAGTTAACACCTGCTTAGGGCTTCATCTATGGTAAATTTCATTTATTGCTGTGGGAACAGAGGGGTGGATCTTCTTGGCAGGCAGGTATTTAGTACAACTGCAAAAACGGCTGTTCAGACCAGTTCTAGTTAACGGAGCACTGTAATCTGCAGAAACCAATGGTAAACCATTGCAGCATTAGCCTAGTATAATCATGGTCAGTGTAAAAAATCATATTAACAGCATTAACTGGGTGGGATGCAAATGTCTGATGCTCCTGTCATGTAGGGGTACACGTGATGAACAGGAGGGACCCGATCATCATCTAGCGACTCCTCAGACGAAACAAATATTGCGAATGGGAACTTCGAAATGTGAGAAGTTTGCGTCAATATGGGAAAGTACACAATGTGATACAAGAGCTAAAAGGTTAAAAGCAAGCATACTTGGACAAAATAAAGTCCTTTGGACAAGGTCTGGAACAATTAAGAGAGAGAGAGAGAGAGAGAGAGAGAGAGAGAGAGACATACACACACATACACACAGAGACAGATATATATATATATATATATCTGTCTCTGTGTGTGTGTATATATATATATATTTGACATAGGAAATGACTAAAGAAAGTATGCCAACATTTACTTGAGTAAATCAAATTTTCGTCTGTCTATAACAGACTTTATCAAGAAACTGACAAGCAAAAAACGTATACGTAAAAAGACTGCAAACAAATTGCTAAGTGACAAGATAATTATATAATTGCTATGCAACAAAAATTTATAAAAGATAATTGTCACTGGGGAGTTGTGAAGTGAACAAAAAGAATTTTATTTTCAATGACAACACACTTCTCAACGGACACAAGGCACGTGAGACAAAAAATGACGTGACAGTGACAGAAA
>RDPX01000007.1:1815463-1825890 GCA_003991215.1 Morbakka virulenta | reverse complement strand
AATTGTGCTGCTTATTTTAAAAATGAACAGACTACCAATTGTGTCGCAGAAGTAATATTCAACAACGTCTGGCCAAATAACGTTAATATTCGCTTTTATTGAATATTCAAACCATTTCTTCAACTGTTACCCTTTTTGCATGGCAATTATACCTAATTTACCATCTCCATAGGAAGTTCTCCAATATCTCTTTTAACCATAGGCACTTGTTCGAAGCCAGTTCAGTGCACATGTAGTTTTCACTTTTCTATATTCTTAAAAACGCCCTGGGTATGAGGTTAAACTGCATCTGCAGGCAGTAGAGAGGTACACACAAGGAACGGTATATCTGGCTAAGGATATAACCCTTTGCCAGATATGTTCCCCCTAACAGTTTGTATCGTAGTTTCTCAGTGCTGATTCCAACTCTGATTTCAAACCACTTGCTGCCTTGTTTGCCTCTTCAGACAAAGGCTAGGAGAAAAAAACCCCTGACTCCAAAACCCCGGGCTCGGCAAGCCCAGCAGTTAACACCTGCTTAGGGCTTCATCTATGGTAAATTTCATTTATTGCTGTGGGAACAGAGGGGTGGATCTTCTTGGCAGGCAGGTATTTAGTACAACTGCAAAAACGGCTGTTCAGACCAGTTCTAGTTAACGGAGCACTGTAATCTGCAGAAACCAATGGTAAACCACTGCAGCATTAGCCTAGTATAATCATGGTCAGTGTAAAAAATCATATTAACAGCATTAACTGGGTGGGATGCAAATGTCTGATGCTCCTGTCATGTAGGGGTACACATGATGAACAGGAGGGACCCGATCATCATCTAGTGACTCCTCAGACGAAACAAATATTGCGAATGGGAACTTCGAAATGTGAGAAGTTTGCGTCAATATGGGAAAGTACACAATGTGATACAAGAGCTAAAAGGTTAAAAGCAAGCATACTTGGACAAAATAAAGTCCTTTGGACAAGGTCTGGAACAATTAAGAGAGAGAGAGAGAGAGAGAGAGAGAGAGAGAGAGACATACACACACATACACACAGAGACAGATATATATATATATATATATCTGTCTCTGTGTGTGTGTATATATATATATATTTGACATAGGAAATGACTAAAGAAAGTATGCCAACATTTACTTGAGTAAATCAAATTTTCGTCTGTCTATAACAGACTTTATCAAGAAACTGACAAGCAAAAAACGTATACGTAAAAAGACTGCAAACAAATTGCTAAGTGACAAGATAATTATATAATTGCTATGCAACAAAAATTTATAAAAGATAATTGTCACTGGGGAGTTGTGAAGTGAACAAAAAGAATTTTATTTTCAATGACAACACACTTCTCAACGGACACAAGGCACGTGAGACAAAAAATGACGTGACAGTGACAGAAAGAGAGAAAAATGTTCAAAAAACTACCAGTCTCCGATTTTAAATTTCTGTACCCGTTTAGTACGTCTCCAATCATGATAACCATTAAGTCCCTTGTGGATAGTGCAAAGGGAGCCAATCCAGAACTTTTCTTTTGTGAGCATAATGCTTTCACGTTCTTCAACACTTACGTTTTCAACGTAGTCAGCTAACACAAAGCGTAAATATTTAGATGGGTTATCATCATCACCTGGACAATCGTCAATAAAGTGTCTTACTATCGAACAGGAATAAACACGTCGTTTGATATGAGAACGACTCAGGTGAAAGATAAGATTGTAAAATGAGCTAATGACTGTAGCGCTGATAACACCGGTGGTAAAGCATGTGACATTGAAAGCGATAGGCACAGTGAAATCTATTGGGCACACACATATTTTTCGCTTGTTCATAAAATAAACTTAGTTTTGTTTTGATTGCCCAAAATACAATTAATTTTTTCATAAAAGACTTTTATGATCTTTGAAACCATTTAATAAAGAAGCTTTGAAAAACTGCTTGCTAAATTGTTACGATGACGATGTAAGTTTTCTTCTTCCCCTAATTTCATAAGAGTCGTAAAAATCACCTTATTACAATACATTTATAATTTATACGAGTATGCTAAAAATATTAATACCACTTAGCACATGCAAAGGCATATAATATTCCCCTGTTGTCATAATTGTTTCGTTTTCCTCTCACTCTGTTAATTAGATTTTAAACTTTTACCTCAACCCCATAACTTACTCTTGTCGTCCTTCTAGTACTCATTGATATTTAGGAAAAGACAACGAGAGAAAAAGGGATGGGGGACTTATTTTAAAGAACTTATCATGCGGGGAGAAATTATCCGGTAATTAAAAAATTTATGTAGCTTACTGGACGACGTAAAAGGACCTTTCTTTAAACCTAAATATCTCATTTTCCCTCGCATAAATTTTTCTACTTTCAATCCACAGTAAAAAGACTACGATTTTAGGTCCATCGGTAAGTTGCAGGTTATCGCTCAAGCTAAAATCCTCTGGTGACATTAAGACTGGTATTCATAATAAATAGCTTGTTTTATTCGCCTTACCATATTTCCTACGATTTCTTTGATTAGAAAAAATAAATGTAAGACTGCTAAGAATATGTCTGTTAACTTTTGTCTTTTTTTGCTATCAAAATAATTTCTTATTATTTCTTATTTCTAGGAGCAAAAACGACAGCAACACAGTAACACCATGCTCCTATTTAGGTCTTGTTTTTGGAAATTTCATTGAAAGTAACTGAAAATTGGTATTAAAGAGCGTTTTTGTCTAATATTGTACCTTAATACTGCACTTGCAGTCTCCAGCTTACCAGGTGAGAAACCCTCTTCCGTTGCTCAGAGATATGAGCGTCCGCGAGACGGTAGCTTAATAAACGGATTGTTCCATTAGCACTGGGTCACACCTCAAGTAAGGAAATCTACTGTCGTGCTGCCAACAGCTTCATCATAACCCTGGCACGGAGAGCAAGTGTGGTACTATCCTTGCTCAAGGGAACTCCAGGATGCAGTATAAACGTCATACCCAGGACGATCTAAATTGGTAGATAACAATATTGTTTGTAAAGGTGATAGCTTTTGTGTGTCTTGAGAAATTTTCTTCAAGTCATAGAAATACATTAAAAACTGATTAGATCCAAAGTTGGATTGTTGAGGTACTCCATAGGCAGGATAGTGTGCTTCAGACCTTTGACTCTCAATTTCACATATCATAAATTGATAGTAAACGTAATCCATAAACCAACGTAAAGCAGCTCCTTTTACTCTGAGTGTATCGAACACCTTTAAAGGTCTACAAACAAGGAGTCAACTAATTTTTCTCTATCAATTTCTCGGAAAAATGTGAAAAAATACAAGCTATTGCTTGTGTTTTTTCACAATGTACAACACGATGTATATGAGAATACAAAAGAAGTTTTGAAAGTGTGCAGACAGAACACAAGGGGCGTTTACAAAGGCATCTTACTACTCAAGGTACCATCCTCTCATTTCTGTTTGACAACGCAACTTCAAAATACAACAAGTTTTGGTCTGAAATTCAAAATAAGCTGCCCAAAAATATCTTCAGCTTTACCATTCGTTATTTGAACAACACCCTTGCAGCTTGTAAAAATCTATCCAAATGGAACCTCAGTCTATCTTCATCTTGCTCTTCCTGCTTTGAGTCAGAAACCTTTTTTTATGTTGTCGGCGGCTGCAAAATGTACCTTCAGGAAGATCGTTATACTTGTCAACACAACTCAGCATTACAGTTTTTAGCAGGAGTTCTCAAATCTCTTGAAGACAGTACGATGTACGCTGATATCTGTGGATACTTATCGCCATGCATTATAATTGGAGATACCTTGCGACCTGATTTGCTCTACATTAGTCCACAAAACAGTTATACATACTTGAATTGACGGTGGGGCATGAAACAAACCTTGAAAAAATGCTTCTCGCAAGTAAGAAAAATATCGTTCTTTAATTTGTGATTTACATACCAGCTTTTCGAAACTCAGCTTCGTAAATCTTTCCATTAGCTCTTTAGGTATATTCAATCAATCTTGTACTACTTTCAGTGGAATGTACAACAGTTTGAACATCGACAACAAACACGAGCGCTTTCTTTCTACCAAACTTTCCTATATAATCATTCGCACTACATACTACATATTCTGTCGTAGAAAATAACTATGGACCAACCCTGAACTATTGTCGTGTTAATAATTTTGTTACTAAAATATTAAATTTTGTTGACCAGGCAAGCCAATGTAAACTACCTTGATAAATGAGGTTTATAATTGTGTGTGTTCGGATGAAAAAAAGTTTCCATCACACAGCTCATCTTTTTGCCTTTAATTTTTTGTTTTAGGTTTGTGGTTTACCTGTGTATTTGGTTTAACTCCTCAGTTTGGGGTGTCACAATATTTTTAAAGTTATCCCTGCTGTTCTAAATATACACGTTTTTTCAAAAAAGAACTTTTTTGTTTGTTTTGTATTAATGTCCTTTTCCCTCAGTAGTTGGAGCTCAGACAATGCCCTTCAGAGGAACTTGAATTTGGCAGTGAAGTATTTCTTGGCCTGATGCCCTTCCTGACGCCAACCAATGGCTTTTTCTTCTGTAAAGTTCTAAATACTTGTCGCCAGCTCCAGGAATCGTATCTGGAACCTCTTGGTCAAGGTGCAACTGCACTAACCATAAAGCCACTGCTCCTCTTAACGATTTAATTATTATAATAATAATTATTGCTGTTGTTGATAATTTATATTTAGTGGGGGTTTTTTCCACTAGTTATATTTAAATCACTCTTTTCAATATTCTGACAGTACGTACGCATGCAGTTTTCTGCAGTAGTTCAGTTGAAATTTTCCCTCCAATCTTTGACATTCAACCTTTTAACTTCTTTTAAACGATTGCAATAGTGCCGTACAGATTCGGCACAACATATACTTTTCTCAGCTTCCAGAATCTCCTTATTTTAAAAGTTCATGCTTACCAACCTTTTCATCCTTTTTCTCCACAATGTTGATTTTTTCTGGCATTGAGATATCTATTAACACTGCACTGTTATTTCTCTTCTTCACCAAGACAATATCGTCTTCTACCTGAAATGTGTGCAACACCTTTTATGGTAAAATTTCACACCACCATCACCACGCCTTCCCTATCTAACACAGCTTCTGGCTGGCGCTTTAACCACTTCTCAGTCCTCTTAAAACTAAATTTCTTACGGGTGGGCCAACTTATTTGTAAAAGTTAACGTGTCTTTTCTACACTTCATTCGTACAGGACCACTGTATGCCCTTTAGAGATGCGAGGGGTATAAAATATAAGCCCCCATACCCACCCAGAACAATTTTAATCCAGCCGAAGGAAAAGCACGTTCTGATGTCGTACTAGTTGCTGGAATGGCAAGAACAGTTCGTACAATCAATGTTAATTCAGGGTATTTAGCTGCACTTTCTGACATCCACCACGTTAGAATTTCAACCTCTGGACCTTTCATAATAGAATTTGGTTTGTCCTTTTTTCCCCTTCAGTTTGTGACTCTTCGTCATCACTACACTCATCATAGAATCGTTCAATTTTTCTGCGTTTTCGTGGCGGTGACTTTCCGCCCTTATCGAGTGTATTGTCACTTCCCTTTTGAGCATCATTCAGATTCAGTTTACTCACAATTATTTCAGTCTTTTAAAACTTGTTTTAGTTCTTTGGAAATATGCTCAGAAGCATTTTTAATTTCGTCATCTTTAGATGTCGGGTCCAGAATGGTCCCAGCAAAATGCCACCTAATTTGACTTCACATTTCAAATTTAGTCTTTCCAATAGAGTTTTTCTAAGAGAAGAAACACCCTTTTTTCCCCTCAAATTGTCGTTCTAATTAGCGCCTTATCCACGCGTAAGTAGGATGAACCAAATGAAGAGTTGATTCAACGTCCTTTGATAATATTTCGGTGGCTTTTAAGAATAGGCTCAATGAATTAATCATAGCGTTTAATAAATCTTTATCTATGTTGGTAAGATAGCGTCCCAGGAATCAACAATTGATTGATACATTCCGAGATGAGTATTCCATCGCGTATCAAATTGGACGATCAGTTTTTTTGATAATCTGCATGGCTAAATTCAAATCATGTCCAGCACAAGAAAATGTTTTGACACACCAAACACCATTTTTCTATCACTGTCAGTTTTCATAATGTTCTTTTCTTCACGTTCCTTTTGTTCTCTTTCTAAATCAAAACAGGCCAATAGTTTGGTATTGATATTTTTTGCAATGTCTTCAATTTTCATGGTTTCCTCAGAATATTTGTAAACACACAAATTATATTTTTGGAGTGCAAATTTTTCATCAATAAAATGTGTGGAGATGCTTGTATAGTCCCAAACTTAATGATCACTTTTCCAATGATTCTTTGTGAACGCGGCATACGGAAGGTAACCAAGTATTTGATTACGTTGTATATCTATCTGTTTACAAATGCCGCTTACGGCCTCTTAGTATAAATCGGCTAAATAATGTCTTGTTAAATTTGTAAGGGGTTGCAATAAACCATTTAGCGTCTCCAGGTCCAAACAATGATCAGTTTTTTTCAACCATCAATGAATGAAGTGAAGTAACAAAACTGAGAAAGTGTCACCTGTGGCGTAAATTTACTAATCTGATTAATTATTCGATAAGCCGGTTATGCAAACATGTCTTCAGTTTTCGACCGGGTTTTTTCGGGGATCACCGATCCCCGAATTATTACATCAGGAAACCGGGCCCCATCCGTGACTTNTCATAATAGAATTTGGTTTGTCCTTTTTTCCCCTTCAGTTTGTGACTCTTCGTCATCACTACACTCATCATAGAATCGTTCAATTTTTCTGCGTTTTCGTGGCGGTGACTTTCCGCCCTTATCGAGTGTATTGTCACTTCCCTTTTGAGCATCATTCAGATTCAGTTTACTCACAATTATTTCAGTCTTTTGAAACTTGTTTTAGTTCTTTGGAAATATGCTCAGAAGCATTTTTAATTTCGTCATCTTTAGATGTCGGGTCCAGAATGGTCCCAGCAAAATGCCACCTAATTTGACTTCACATTTCAAATTTAGTCTTTCCAATAGAGTTTTTCTAAGAGAAGAAACACCCTTTTTTCCCCTCAAATTGTCGTTCTAATTAGCGCCTTATCCACGCGTAAGTAGGATGAACCAAATGAAGAGTTGATTCAACGTCCTTTGATAATATTTCGGTGGCTTTTAAGAATAGGCTCAATGAATTAATCATAGCGTTTAATAAATCTTTATCTATGTTGGTAAGATAGCGTCCCAGGAATCAACAATTGATTGATACATTCCGAGATGAGTATTCCATCGCGTATCAAATTGGACGATCAGTTTTTTGGATAATCTGCTTGCAACTGATGATTGAGTACAATGATCGACTAATGACTAACACGAAGCATGGATGTCTCTTATCTTCTTATCACTATGTTCAACACCACACTGCATGGCTAAATTCAAATCATGTCCAGCACAAGAAAATGTTTTGACACACCAAACACCATTTTTCTATCACTGTCAGTTTTCATAATGTTCTTTTCTTCACGTTCCTTTTGTTCTCTTTCTAAATCAAAACAGGCCAATAGTTTGGTATTGATATTTTTTGCAATGTCTTCAATTTTCATGGTTTCCTCAGAATATTTGTAAACACACAAATTATATTTTTGGAGTGCAAATTTTTCATCAATAAAATGTGTGGAGATGCTTGTATAGTCCCAAACTTAATGATCACTTTTCCAATGATTCTTTGTGAACGCGGCATACGGAAGGTAACCAAGTATTTGATTACGTTGTATATCTATCTGTTTACAAATGCCGCTTACGGCCTCTTAGTATAAATCGGCTAAATAATGTCTTGTTAAATTTGTAAGGGGTTGCAATAAACCATTTAGCGTCTCCAGGTCCAAACAATGATCAGTTTTTTTCAACCATCAATGAATGAAGTGAAGTAACAAAACTGAGAAAGTGTCACCTGTGGCGTAAATTTACTAATCTGATTAATTATTCGATAAGCCGGTTATGCAAACATGTCTTCAGTTTTCGACCGGGTTTTTTCGGGGATCACCGATCCCCGAATTATTACATCAGGAAACCGGGCCCCATCCGTGACTTTCAATAAGGCCCCGAATGGCAATCGTGGCCCCCGAAACCGGGGCAGGGATCCGGGCGCTCCGCACATCCTAAATGCCCTTCCTATTTGAGCAACAGTTTTTTATGCTGTACTTCAAAGGACGTAAAGGAAAATCATCTGTGTTATTTGAAGTATGTTTTAGCTTGTTCTTTAGCTTGTTCATGTTCTCTTTCTGAAGCCAAGACTGTATTTTCGACATCAATTTGATTTATGTGTTCCTCTTTTCCTAGTTGTTAGGAAACTTAAGAGTTACCCAAAATTACATGGAATTTATTTTTGAACATTTGCCAAAGCAAAATGCCAAGTTTCATTTCATGTCTGTTTCGAATATGTCCCTGTGTCTTAAGAAAACCACTGTTACATATCAAAAATAAGTAAAACCTGTCGTGACGGTCTGTTGAAGAAAGTTAAAAAAACCGCAGGAAAATATAGTACGTTACACGCCACAGGGAGCATACTTTGTGTGTGACCAACAGAGAAAGAGGTAATTCACACATGCTTATTCAATCGCAAGAATACATGAGTACTTTCAAAGAATTGTCACACAATTCCAAAAGAAAAACACTTGGTGAAAAGAAAGCAAATAAGCAAAACTTTTGTATTAGTACTTCAGGGCACAAGATGTTGTTCATTCTGTCTTTGGCTTTGAATACATACAGGCATTCAGGCCTTTGAACGTTTGAGCACCCGACATCTAGATATAATTGAGACAAGCGGGGAGCCTCCTGTTTTAACTCCGTAGTTTGAAGTGATTTACTTTACGACTTGTTAATCGTCGTTGAAAAAGAAGTGTAACAAATATAAAAATTAGCCCAAGACGCACGAAAACTAGGCGTTTTCCAGCAGTTAACTTGGTTAAACAAACGCTTAATGTAATGCAAATTTTCTGTGCATGAATAACACAGGAGGGAGTTAAGGGTAGTAGAAGAAAAGTATCATTGAGATTATTCTTGTGTTGGATAGTTACATATGGTGCAGTAACAATTGCTTCATTGGTATGGAGAAAAAGCAGGTGATACCAACGGGGATCGGAAGGAAAAATCACAACACCCTGGCTTTATACTTAGTTTGTATGGCGGATTGTGAGTTCCCACGTTTTTGTTTAAGACAGTAGTGGAGAAATGGATTGTAGGTCTTATCAAAATAGCAACCATGGTATTAGCTTGTTTCATCATTAATATTCTTTTAAATATAGTGGACCCAGATTACATTATTATTGTTGAAAATCATTCCCAAACAGACAAATTAATCCCGAAAGTGCTGAAAATAAAATGTTCTTCCCTGAGCAGGGCTTTCATCCTATTATAGTTTTAGCATTTGTATTTACTAAAATGTGGATTTAAAGAATGGCCAAGGGCTATGCCCTAAAAACTGTGCTATTAAATGAAAATAAAACATGAAAAGCTCTGTACGAGTATTATGTATTTTGCAGTATATTCAATACACAATTTTCTGCTGTTCATAGCATATTTTTAAATATTATTTTGATAAACTGAAGTTGGTATCTTATTAAAAATATTGGAAACATAAATAAAGGAATTAATTTTTAAAATTTATTAAGTGACCTAACGTTTTTTGGTACCTTTATCTTAAAGTCTAATCTGCTACAGCTTTATCAGGTAAAAATTTTCCCTTTTCATTGAGTTAGCCTACCACATCGCTATTAAAATTTCTCTGAAGGTCTTGGTGATGGGATTTTGATTTTCAGACAAAAGACTTCACACAACAGAGACTATTTCCATTGTTGCTAAGACAACTGATTGCATGAGGTTTTAACAAGTTGTTTGCCTTCAAAAGTATCTAGAGTAAAATATTTCTCCAGCAAACGTGATTTGCAATTATTTGAGTTTCAATAAATCGAAGAAAGAACAAAATTCTAGAGAATAAAGAAGCTGGGAAAAATTCATGTGGTTTGATCCCTCTACTCCTAAAACAAACTGGAAGATAAAACTCCACTCCTCCCTTAGACAATAAATGCCTCATACAAGTAAAATAACGTTCTGTCTCAAATCACGTGAACGAAACACATGTATTCTGTTAGAGCAGGGACAAGGTATAAAGATCTTTACTAAAACCACAAGAAATCGTTTAAGTTTCATACTTTGGCAGTGCAGACTTACGTGTAGACAGGGTTCGAGTTGTTTCGGGAAGTGGCGCCATACCTATGTTGTGCTTGTTGTGTTTGTTGTGTTTCTTTCTTTAGTGCTGGAAGCCATATTTCTGGAAGGGTGTAAGATATACTGTTGATGTGATTGTTGCATTGCAGGAAATGGATTGTTTCTTTTATTTTTCTTCTTGTTGTGTTGATTTCCATGTCTATAATCCTTTTATTTT
>RDPX01000007.1:1783978-1813786 GCA_003991215.1 Morbakka virulenta | reverse complement strand
TATCTACAATTTATAAACAGTTTCTATACAGTTTATTTACCCTTTATCTCCCTATAAAGATACTACGTTTGCGTATACATAAATGTGTTTTAACAGTTATACTAAAAACACTTTGTTTTCAGCTTCGGAAGAAACACCAGCAACCCGGAACCATTAAATGAGCCTTAAATAAAAATAATGAGATGTTATCAATCTACCATGAAATAGAGTGTTTTGATTTTGAATCAGTTTTTAAAATAGCCATAGTTGAGGAAGCTGAAGTTTTTTAAAAGGAAATGTAGATGAGTGAAGGATTTTGTCTGTTGCACGCTGGGTTTTTTAAATTATATATATATATATATATATACACCCCAGTTTCATAATTTTGTTACTATTAAAGATCGTCTGCAAAAACTAATTAGTATTTCTTCATCCTGCGGGTAAAGTATAATGAAAATGTCATGGTATTTTAATGTATGCGCATTATTAAGGTAGAACAGATCTTGTTCTTAAGAGTTGCATGAGTTTCAGTTTTATTAGGGAAATGGGTTGAGGTATGTCCTCTAGTGGACTATCTAGGGTATAAAAGTACATTTAGTACATCCTTTCCTAGCCAAATAATTTGATTTTACAGATTAATAACTCTTTATTTTCTTTTTCACTCATAATACTTACCTACACATAAACTATAGTGGCCATTCTATTTTTCGCAGTGGTACAAAATAGCCTCCCGCGAAACTATTTATGTCAGGTATGTCCTTTACGTCTATACTATTCTTTCTTTTTCCCAGCGGTACTTTTATTTATCTAATTAGTAATAGATTATTTTGACCAAGCAGGGTGCACTCACATCAGGAATATAAAACAGTATAAATCTGACCGAAGAAAGTTTCTTCCAGAATTCTCTCCTTTTTATTCAAATACTGTTGATTATCTAATTTATATACTGTTTGCTTGACTACTCATACGTGTTTACTTTCAGTTTTGTGCTGTTCAGTATAAGAAAACATTCAGCTTTTGTCTTCGGAATACTCTGGCTTTAGAAGGAGATAATTTCAAAATAATGGTTACCGCAGTGTGGTGCAGAGAAACCAGAATAAACTTTTAACTCTCTAAAAGCTTCAGATTTGATAAAGACGAGATCTTGGAACATTCATAATTCCATAGAAATATTAATTAATTGGTTTTAGTCAGATATACATCTTATCTGAGGTACGAGTTATTATGATATCCTCAGATGTGAATACAAAATAAAGATGAAACTCTTAAGTATTTTTCTCCTCTGTGTATGTCTTCTTCAATGGCTGCCAATTGAAACGACCCAAGATGACTCGTACAAAGGTAGGGGTAAGTATGACAATATGTTCTTCGTTATTTGCATTCAATGGTCAACCTGTAGATAGTTAGAGATACTTAAAGAATAAAAGGTATTTTATCCATCCTTTCTATACTTTGATAATACAAAGAAGCAGTGGTAGTATTTTATACGTTTATTCGTTAGCTAATTTTAGGGGTCGGTGTCAGAGTAAACAAACAAGTAATACTTATCTATAATCTTGCTACAAAATTTAGGCAAGACTGTAGTATGGAATTCGTATAACACCGGTGTCTAACTTTATGCCAAATAACACATCATAAGATAACAAGAAAAATGGGTGATTTTTTTATTTCGGAAATATGTTTGCACACTGAGACTGCCCACGTTGATGCTGACCAGCTCCATGACATCATCAAAATTAAAAACTGAAGAAATTTACACATTATGTTTACATGTTAGGAAAAGAATTAGGAATGATTGAAATGTCTCAAATAGTGCTATTAGTTTTTATCCTACACGACATCATTACAATAAAGTACAGGATAATATTAACTCGTTTGTATTTCATAGAGGCTGTTGTAATTTGGTAATATATGGTCTAATGGAACATATAATAATCCATATTCATTTTCTATTAAATAATAAAGCATTGTATGTAATAGTGTAAGTTAACTTCTCAGTATCCTGATTTTTTTTTTAAGTATTCCTGATGACCACTGTATCTAGAGCTTTGTGCTATGGTAATTAAAATTAAAACAATGTCAATTGGCCAAATTGTTTCCTTCAGATAGATTTTGCCATAGGGCTACAATACTGGAAGTTTCTTAGTACAATTCCATTTGTACCAAGTGTTGAAAATTTTCAAAATGTAATTTAATAAATGTAAGTATTAACTGTTTTGACATGCTCTTTATTTATTAATAACTTTTAAGCTTGGAAGTCAATTTTTTAAATTCCAAATAATACTCGTTGTAATAGGATATTTTGAAATGAAATGGTTTACAGGCAATTTTACTTATAAATGTGGTCAATAAAAATTTTTTCATTTACTGTAGCGTTTTAGCTAGAATTAATCAGTGTTAAAATTAGATTAATTTTTGGATTCTCTTTGTGGAGTGACTTATTATGCTCTCCCTTATAACGCAATTGTTTTCTGGTACGCAGTTGGAAACTAAAATTACTTGCTGTGCCTTTGTTTTCTTTAACCTATCCCCCCTCTCATCAACACAATTAAAACTGTTTGGTAAATTAAGATTTTGACGTTGTTTCTTTGTTATCCGGTGGTACCTTTTTTCGTGACGAACAAAACCACAATGGAAAGGATATTGATGTTCTTAAACTGAATCTAGTAATTTGAATGGATGTATCAATTGTTTTCATATAACAAGAAGTGGGTCCAGCTACCACTCCAATGGTTACTGACGGGTATACTAAGCTCTAAAGTGATCCTTACTTTCCAAATAAAACTTTAGAATACGTTTCTTACTGACCAAATACTTCAAAACTGTGATTCCACTAAAAATACGTAATCCTATGTAAATTTTCGTACATCAAATTGTTATGAAATCCTTGAGAATTTTGACAAGGGCAAAAATAGTTTAAACCCTGTATAAAATGTCAACATTGGTTTTAACAGTTTAATAATTGTCTTTGTGCTTTTGCAAAGCATGGAGTTTTTTGGAAGAGAACTTGAACCAATTATTTTTTCAACCAGTTTCCTACTTCTGTAGTTGTATTTCAAAAGAAATGCCAACTTTTTCTGATGCTTGGTTTGAACATAATTAGTTGCAGTTCGGTGCAAGCACATTTTCACTATTCTTCAATTCTAAATCCTTTTTATCTATATTTTGTTATCTTTACAAATTCCTTGCCCTCCATATGTGTTGAAATCAGTTTATCTGACCATGAAAATTAAGCAATAGTTCTTGGAGAGACATATGCATAATTGGGATGAGATGCCCAGTGATAGAGACCAGGCAAAAAGAACAGCACACTTATGTGAGAGATATGCTTGCAAAAACGATTTGGTTAGAAACGAGTGCCGATGGCTCGGATGGTGCGGTGTGTGTTTTAGCAGGTGGAACATTCTAGTCTCGTATCAGCTAAAACTGAAGAGCACTATGCTCTATCCGTAATTTGAGCTCTTCAATTTTGAAAAGAGTGTATTTCCTCCTAGCTTGATACTTACTTCAATCATATCAACGAGACACAGAATCAAGTAAAAGTAGCCCAACAGACGTGGGACTAATAGTCAGGCTAGCAATGTTAGGATGGTTTTTGTCCTTAGTTAAATAGCTGCACCCCACTTCTTCAGGAAATTTCACACTCACAAGAAACCAAATAGCCATAGGCACTGATTCGTATGCAGTATTTTTCACACTTATTTTTCGTTTTTCTTCAATTCTAAATTCTCTCCATCCATATAAAGTAATTTGCGTAGTAGTTTGATGCGCTACTGGACTTTATTTAAGCATGCCTGACAAGATATTTGAGATATTTTTGGTTGTTGAACAATACAGGTAATGGTTATAAATTTGGTTAACCTGGGATAAACTGCATCATAATTTACTTTCTTGTTATTGCCAACTTCATACTTTAAAAAATAACATTTATGGAGTTTTTTTGTTATATGTGGTATGTTATTTACTTCAATTGGATGGGGCAAATGTTTTAAAACAGGTTTAAAATTTCGTGCAAGTTTTAAACCTTCATTGCAGAACTTTGCCTTGAAAAGTATTTAAAGAAACCTGTATGTTGGTTTTGCAAATAGTTAAACTATACCAGTGTTGAACTGAATAAGGAATGTCTCTTTTTTTTTCTCCCATGTAATAAATGTCTCCAAGTTCATAACAAAACAAAGTGGTTAGGCTTTCATGCTATCATACACCCACTCAAATTTGGCTAATAGGTTGACGACAGGACAATGCAATTATTACTTGAAAAACAAGTCATCAATAACATAGCTTACTGCAAATGATAAATAAAGAGATAAGCCATTTTCATTCAAGTATAAAAGCAACTGCTTGAGCCATTGCATTGATTACAATTTCTAAGTTGCTACTTTTTCTTTTATTCAATAAAAGGAAAGCTTTGAATGGGCTTAAAGTAAATAAATTTTAGCCAAATAATTGACATATTTGTAAGGAATGCTGCTGTATAAAGTTGAAAGAAGTGGTCTTTTGGTAATAGTCGTATAAGATACACCAAGCAGAGATCAATTCCAAGTCACGATGGTGAACTAGACTTCAACAAAGTAGTGTTATGGAGCAAACAATTTCAAGTATTTAAAACTCTCAGCCCCCTATGTATTGAGAAGCGTTCAGGTGAGAGACACAATGACAATTGTGGTTTACATTGAAAAAGTAATTAAAATAAGAATGTTTCAAGCAAACTTTAGGACAGATAATCAGAACAGGTTATGTGGATGGTTTTGAGATTCTTAAACTCAACTTTTATTTCCCCCAAGGCGAAAAACGTAGTATAATTGGGATCAGGAATTAAACATGAAGACTGGAGCAAGTATATCAAGTCTGGAAGTATATAAAATATTTTTTAGATTACAATATCATTGAAAAACAGGGTATTGCTTAAAGTACAATTTTTTCCGCAATGCCCATTTCTGTTTCGAACATCACTCCTTCAGATTTGCAAATCCTCCCTGACAGAGAAAAAATTACTTTGTTGGATAGAGTTTAAACATTTTTGTCTTAATTTGAAAACTAGTGTTCTAGATTGAACTATGGAAAAATAATTAAGGAATAGTAAAATATTGCATCCGGCCCACCAAAATAGTGTGAAGTGACAAATAAATTTGATAGTGTTTGTGGTTATGTGTACGGAAATATGTAGATGACTTGCTCCCCCGATTTTATGAGATAGAAGTAAAATGCGTTGGATTGAATTTGGATCAGGCTTAAAAGGATATCTGGAAGGTTTTGCGTCCTAGTTCTTAGATTCTTTTGAGGTTCTTATTCTTCACTTTTGTAAAGTAATAAGAAAAAATACATCACAGGTCACGTACTATCACCAAAAGATCTTGGCAGTTGCCATACTCCAACTGAGCACCACATGAACAATCAAAGGTTCCAAAAGATAAGCCATTTGTAATAATAGTAGTCTAGTGTCTAATGACGAATAATTGAAGTCACAACCCGTCATGACAACTAGAAGCTCCTTTGCTACATTTTTGTTGTTGTCAATTATCAATTAACAACTGACATAGCGGAGTAATTGCCCTACATATTTTCGCTACTAGAGTTTCAAGAGGCGAAGACCTAGATAAGGTCATTCTATTTTAGGACAGTTTTATACAATTTCTTAAATTATATTCTTTTTTTTCCATAATAAAAACTGCTTTCATATCTTTTCACTATTTATAGAATGGAAAACCGAGAAATTAAAAATCTCAAGTCAGATTGCAAATACAAGGACAGATAGAAATAAGCCTACAAAAAGAGCAACTTACCCAACTTACCCTTACACTGAGGAGGACCCCATAAAAGGTCTTAGGGTTAGTCATACTGGACCTGCTATCATAAACAGAATCATAAACTTGCATGCAAAGGTCGATACTGGAACTAATGTAGAGTTTTTGTTCAAAGCAAAAAACAGCCTTAGCTTTATTAAGGCTCTTTACGACTACTCTAAAGCAGATGTGTACGGCATTGCAACAACAGTACCACTTACGTTGGAGGTGACTGCATATAACAGTCAATATACAGAAAATGTACTATTTTCTCTTCCACTTTATGATCCATTATCTCTTTTCCAAGTAACGCCTTCAGCTAGCATGATTGCAGTTGGTAAACCTGTGACACTCAGTTTTAGTGTTAAAGGGTCATATAACTTAAGTTTTTCGCTATATTTTAGCGATAATTTGAATGTTGGTCCCCATAACATAACAACTAATCTCAAATACTCCAAAGTTTACGACATGCCTGGTGAATTTCATATAAACATCACCACTCAGATAAGAAATAACAGAAGTCTGTCCTGTGAAAACTTCTCAGACATTCCTTGTGAAAGATCAGTTTCCATTAATGTAGAAAGCGATCTCCAAAAAACAGGGTCAAAGGCAGAGATTATATATACAGATGGGCTTTGTAGAGTGGAAGGATTTCTAATTTCCCCAGGAATTTGTAAAATCTCACACAGAGTAGATAACAGTGGAAAAATATGGCACAGTGTTGATATAAATAATCAAAGAATTGTCAATGCTGTTGGTAGTTACGATGGTAAAAACTCTATCTATGACTATTATTTAAAGTATGAAAACAATGAACACTACGTCATACGATTCATAGCTTATAACAACATCAGTAGTACAAGTAATAACGTTTACATCAGGATGGTCAATATTAACAGTTGGGGACCATATGTTAACAGGAAACTAATAATATTAGGAGAAAAGGCTGGCTTTTTCTTTAACTATGGTACTGTTATGGCATATAAATATGGGTTTGAAGGTAATTCAAAATACTGGAATACCGCGAATCCAGAATACACATTTCAATCTCTTGGAGACAACGTAGTACACGTATGGATAACTATGTCTAATATGTTTGAGCCGATGTATTTAACGAAAGTAGTAACCGTTATTAAAGGAATTTCATCAGTTGCTATGGATTGCGACAATTCAATTAAAACTGTAGGTCAAAGTATTCTTTGTACTTATGAGTTAGATCAAAGCAACTTTCAAATACTAAAGGTTTACCCTGGAGAGAAAGATTATATTTCATTGCAAGCATCCAAGGGAAATTTCAGTTATACATACAACCAAGCAGGGATATATACACTTAGACTTGAAGTGGTAGACGAAGGGGAAAAACTAAGTTCTGTGAGGTATACTGTAAAGGTATATGACCAAATTTCGGGGTTACAGCTAATATCAAAGCCATCTGAAGAAAAAACTTGTACAAATTTTGAAGCTATATACACACTCTCTGTCATGACAGGAACAGATGTTACCTGTCTCCTCTCTGTCAAAAGTCCAGCTGGAATAGTCAACATTACAGAAGCATTGAAATTCTGGAAATGTAAGCTCTCTTATGTTTTCAGAACTGTTGGTAATCATACAATGACTATCAAAGTCTACAATGCAGTTTCAGACAAAACATTGCCTCCGATGGAAATGTATGCATCTGCTCTCAGGTACCCGCTTACAAAAGATAGACTGCTTGTCAAATTGTTTACCTCAAAGGGATCGGAGGATATGATAATTCCATTTCTTGGATACAGTGAATGTCCATTAAAGGCTTGTGAGATCACTTATGGTGATCAGACGAAAGAAAAGTATGTCGGTATTAAAGCTGGTTTAGTATTTAGACACAAATATCTAAGCCTAACAAATGCCTCAGCCTTTATTGCATGTCAAAACCTTCATAATATGATGGTTCTTAATAAATCTTTTGCAGCGTTGAACTTTATAACTGAAACTGTTATCAATGTCATACCACCCTATGAAAAGGTGATTTTGAAAGGAAATTTCACATTTCATGTAAATGATTCATGGATAATTCGAATTGATGGTCAATCAATAGCAAAAAATGTTAGTAAGAGTGAACTATACAGAGAGATAGCATTTCAACTTTCAAAAGAGAATAAAAAGAATCAGTTACTATTGGAAATAATTATCGATAGTTTATCTAGTCATATTGTATTTATGAACAAAACTGTTAAGGTAAATAGAGCTATATCAGTTCCCTTATTTGTCTCTCCTACCCTTTCTTTGCTGCAAGAAAACGTATCATTTTCCTACTTCATACAAGCTGGAATATCTGTTATGCTTCACTTTGATTTTGGCGATGGAATATCAAGAGTATACAATACCTCAGAAATAAAAGGTATCTGGCAAAAAGTGACACATGTTTATACTTCACAGGGTACCTTTAATGTCACCGCTTTCTTTCACAACAACAACTACAATGTTACAATTAGAAAAACGGTAACCATCTTATCACCGATATTAGGACTTTCTACAGATCCTTTCATAAATGTATCATGGCCCTTGACAACTATAAATATTTCACTAAACCGTGATTTAAAATATGTTTTATTTCCTCCTTTATCTTACAATGTTTATTACGGAGATGAAACAAACATTGGATGGCAATCATTGAATTCCAGCATCAACAACTCTGTAATAAACTTAGATCAACATAAATATCCAGGAGCAGGCTGCTTTGTTGTTAAAATAGTCATTAAAAATCTCATTCAGCAGAGGGAATATTATACAAATGTTAGAATTCGTGCTATTCTTACCAAAGCAAAAGTGATTATTAGTAACTACGGACTGTCTGAAAAATCTTTAACACGTAATGGTACAACCTACTTAAGAAAGGAATACCCAGTACATGTTTTAATAGAAACAATATTCAGCTCCTGCTTATCAGTTAAATGGTCTTTGCACTCTCCACCATATCCTGTTTATAACACAAAAGGGAACCAGATTGTCCTAAATATGAACAACATTTCTGGAGAATTTCACCAGCTAAACATTACTGTTACAACCCCATGGAACTCCTTACATTTAAAAAAATCATTTTCAATAGAAAAGTCTCTACGTCGACTTATTTTGGTTTCCAAAGAAAAAGAAATACAAGGATTTAATGTTGGATTTATAGCATTAGTTCTTGGCTTCTATAGACCTTTAAGATTAAATATTACATTTGGTGATAACATAACTTTGGAGCGATCAGTGACACCTCATAGGGTTTCAAATTCAAGCATCTCTTATCTATCCAAATACTATCAAAATGAATTTGGTGATATGGCAGTTTATTCTTCATTTGAATTTAATCATACATATCCTGGCTATGGTACATATGAGGTCAGCACAGTGCTGCACAACTTAGTTTCGAAAGTACAAGCGAAAACGAGCTTTTTAATTTCTTTGGACAATAGGACTTGTTATAGACCCAGTGTAAAGATTTTTAGTGGAAACCTATATGATTCAAGAATGTTTCTTCAAATTGGACAAGAAATATCCTTATCACCTACTATCAGGTTGAGCTGCCCTAAAACAGCGAAGCTAAACTTTAATTGGCAGATTTTTCAAACAACCGATAAGGAGGTCATTTTGGGATTAGGTCCTCTAGAAGAAAATAAAATAAAGTAGGTTTTTGTCAATAATAATTTATTTATTCTTTAGTAATATTCAATAATTCTTGAAAATATGCTGCTCCAAGTACACGAGGATTGCTCGTTAATGTTTCAGGTATATTTCTCAGTATTTTATCTATACAGCACTAGTAGTAACCTTATATTTAATGAAGTAAAATGATGCCTGGAAGTTGATATTTCTTTTTGTCCTTAGTATTGGAACTATAAAACTGGCCTCTAGTTTACAGTGATTATATATTTAGTGGGAAGTTATGAATCATCTGAACGAAGACAGCCTTTTATCTTCCATCGCAGAGAGTTCCTAGTTTATATTAGTTTGTATGAATTTCCCATATTTGGGTTTGGTCGAGTTTAATTGTGAGTTTGATATATTTTTATTTTTGAGAAACTTTTTTGGTGCTGATGGTCGTGGTTCATGCTAATCAAGATTTGACCTGAATACTAAAGCTTTGTTTCCCCTACCTTTTGTGACGTCAGCCTCTAGTATTACGTTTTCTTCACAATAACAAACTAAGAGGCTATATATTTTCAGTTTCCATCTTAAAAACCTTAACCGATTTGTGCACAAATGAGCATTTGCTGTATTACCTGTGTTATATGCTGGAGGGAAAGTGTTGCTTTGGCATTTTCGATATTTTTTTGATCATTTAACATCAGGAATCCAAAGCCTCGTACAAGGTCTGAGTTTTTTTTGAAAAAATAAAAAACTGACCCCAAGAACAAATTGTAGAAGGAGGATCAGAAACTCCGACTATGAGAGCTTTTCATGATTACAAGAGGTGACAGCGACGAAGAAAAAGCTACAAATATTTGCTGGCCTTGTTAAATAATAGGAGATTTATCATTGTTAATTTAACAGTTTTGATGTTTTTCTCACAAAGTCATATTCTAGATTAGTTCAAATGAGGCTGCTTTCAGTAGATGTTCATCTTTATTAATCTTATTTTATCACGAAACAAATTTTACAGTACCATCCGAAAATGGCACAAGACTTGCCCTAAAAGATATGAATAACTGAAAACCTATTATTAATTCTGATCAACATGCAACTTGATTGGTAACGAATATTCAGTAAGACGAAAGTTGTCACATTCAGGTTGAAATTTGATACATCAGAAATTTGTAAGGCATTAAACCTTTCAAATTTGTTCTCAACCTTATTTTGAAAGGGCGTTGCTGTCTTTTAACGCAAGCTGAAGGTCATACTCACTAACATTGTTTTTTTGGGTGAAGTAACCATATAATTTGAGTTCCTTTTAGTTTCCTCTCAGCCGACCTTGTTACAAACATATACTTCTTCAAATTTTTGCTCTAAAAGAGCCCATTTTTATGTTTTCCTATTAGAATACTAGGGTTTTTTTTAAATTTACAAAGATCTTCACTGAAAAAGAAAGCACACTATAAAACACATTTTCCTATAGTTTCATTTAATCTGTTTCATTGAAAATTTCAATTTGTTTGTGGACAGAAAGTTTAGTATAACCAGTCTTTGATAGACTACTTTGTGTCCTTACTTTAATTCTTATTCTTTAGTTTAAAATTGTTTCTACTTTAAATGTTTCAAGATCAGGTATCATGTTGCAAGATCAGAGCATAATTTTTCTTGCAATAAAGTGTAACACTTTGTCTGTTTTCGTCTGCTCTATTTTATTCGTTTCTAGCTTGACCTTTTTGGGTCATTTTATGTCTAAAGGATCATAGTAACAGCTAATTTTTGGCTTTTGAATAAATACGCTGGTCAACATAAAACTAAATAACAAAAAAATTAAAATAAATTTTTTGAATATCCCTGCGGTTTTCATTCTTCTTTAACTCGACGGAGCTTTTTTTCCCACCATACCTGATTTTAATTATCGAATTCTTTTAACTCGCAACTGCCCTGATTAACTACTTTAAATGATTTAAATGATTTTGACCTTACCTTAGATCCGGGCAGCAAGACAACTCCATCGGGTTCGATCCTCGGCTAATGCTTGAGCATTTTGGAGGGACAGTCCTCGCCCCTTTAGATCATCTCTGAAGATGGTCAGCCACGTCCGTGCAGGTCTGCCTCGCTTCCTTCTTCCAGCTACAGGTTTCCAGGATAAAGCGTGTCTAGCAGATTGGCCAGCTGGTAGCCACAACACATGTCCTGCCAGTTTCCTTCCCCTCTCTTCAAAGATCTTGTGTAATTCGCTCTGCCCTGTTTTTATTAAGATTTCTTCGTTCGTTATCCTATCCCACTGTGTGATACCTAAATTATTTTTTAGAATCCACTGATGAAAGGAGCCCAAGTTTCTTTCCACTTTCTTTGTGTTTTCATACGTCCCACTTGCATATAAAGCTGTAGAGATGGCTATTCCCATGTATAACCGAATCTTAGTTTTTAAGCTTATCTGTAGGGTTCTCCATATGTGTGTTATTGATCGGAAAGCTGCTTCATTTCTGCCTTACCTATTGGTCATGTCTGTTTCCACCTCATCAGAGTCTATCAGCGTCCAAGGAATTGGAACTTCAATACTGTCTCAAGCAGTTCAGGTTCCCTCTTACAGTTCCCCGTGCGTCCTGATTGTTGGTGATGTTCAACACATTGCTTTTGCCTTCGTTTATTCTCAATTCTACTTTTGACTTGCATCCTGTCTGTTATTTCTTGACATGTATGCTATCTTGAGCCACTATGGCTATGTCATCAGCGGAATCGAGGTCTGTGAGATTGTTTTGTTTTGAAGTTGTTTTCCCAGAGGATACCAAAATCTTCGCCTGTCATGCTTTCTTCATTACAAAATCTTAGCAAACTAAGAATAAGAAGGGGTACAAAATACAACCCTGTGTCACTCTGGAGATCAGTTCGAATTCTTCTGTCATTCCTGAGCCAATTCTGACTCCACAAGTGGGATGATCATACAAGTATTTTGTAATTGTAATGATCTTATTTGAAACTCAATTAATCTCTAGTATCTTCCAGAGTTATTCCCTGTGAACAGTGTCGAATCCTTTGCAGAAATCGATGAAGTTCAGCACCAGTTTTGATTGAAATTTCAAACTTTGTTCTCTGATGTTTCTCAATACGAAAACGTGTTCTCTACAACACCTCCCTTCCCTAAAATCTGTCTGCTCTTTGCGTAGCCTTTTGTTTGCTACTCTTAGTAGACGTTTCAAGATGATCTTGTTGAAAACCTTCTTTCTGGTGGATAGTAATGTTATTCCTCTCCAGTTGTTAGAATCCCAAAGATATCCCTTCTTTGGTAAATTTACAATAACGCCTTTGCTCTATTCTGCTGGTACTCTGTTCTCCTCCCAGATGTGATTGAAAAACTCAATAAGCTGTTCTTCGACTGTCACCCCTCCCATTTTAAGTAATTCGCTGTTGATGTTGTCAGTTCCAATGGCCTTGTTGTTTTTCATTCTCTTGATGGCATCTCTTTTCTCGTAACCCCATCTCAACCTATCTCTATATTTAACTCTTGTGCTGGTGGAACGTTGCTCCAACCAAATTGTGTCTCTGATGATGATTGATTAAGCACCTCCTTGAAATGCTCCAACCATCTTTCATTTTGTTCTTCCGTTGCTAAATGTGACTTTCTTTGCTTTTCACTGGGATGTTAGTGTAGCTATTCTCCCATGAGAGGTGTTTGGCTTTTAAACAACTCTCTTGTACCATTACGTTCTGTTACGTCTTAGGCCTCTTTTGTTTTCTTTTTAAACCAGGCTTGATATGAAATTGATATTGAGCTATTACCAAATGTCTTAAGCTTTATTAGAGCTATAGGGGCCGAAAAAACAAGTAAAACAATAGCTCGGAGAGACTGTTCGTTATAAACTCTTCTCATAATTAATGCAAATGAGAAAGAACAGACGCATTAAAAATCTTTGAATACTGATATTACTACAACTGGTTACAGAGAGAAACAAAGATAAAAGTAAGAAGTAATCCTGTTCATGTTTGATGGCGTAGAAATCTAGAAATATATTCTACGTACAAAAGAGCCGCAAATCATACCCAAAACAAGTGTACATGTTTCTCGATTTCTTTGTTTTATATAGAAAAAAATTGTTTCTTTGTTTTCATCCAGATTATCTACATATGTTTTGGTATTTAGAATAAGTATGATACTGAACATATTGCTAAAGAATAAAAGATCCAAATGAGTTTCTTAAATATCTTTGTTGTCTTACTTGTCTCATCTGGACTCAATTGAACTAGTCATCTCATCTGATCTTATTGACTCTTCATGAATCGCAATTTCCCTGATTAATTGATTTAATATTATTGAGCCATAATTTTCTTGTAGCAACTTTAAAACTGCAGGTGGCAGGTTAAAAAATGAGTGAATTAACAGTGTGTCAAGACGTTGTTTGTTGAAAAACTTTTGCAATATAGTCAAAGGAGAAAGCAAAAGTGTATTGGAACCCTTAGGATATCGATATTTTCAACTATTTACAAAATAAATCAAACATATATATATATAGGTATAAATCAAAACGTAAACCTATATATATCTTAGGAGGTAAAAATCCAGAAAGATTTTCTAGATAAATAAAGAGACTCAATTAATATAACAAGTAGAGTGCGTATTTTTGTATTTTTGTCTATAAAATATATTGGTTCTTTTCTCGTTTAGATTGTCCTCAAGTGTAAATACAACTGCCAGGAACTTATACATTGAAAAGAGAGGGTTACCTGTTGGGAAATACATTGCCAGAATAACTGTAATGTTGCCTGAAGTAAAACTTTCATCATCAGCTGCTGCTTACATCATCTTGAAACCAGTTCCTTTGGTAGCACGTATTTTAGGTGGGAGCTACAGAGAATGGCCATTAAATCAGCCTTTCTACCTTGATGCTACTAGTTCATATAATCCAAATAACAATACGGATGTTCTTTTATTTAGCTGGTATTGCAATGATGAGTATGGAAATGTTTGTCATGATGGAGAAGTTCCAATGAACATTAAATCAGAAAGCCGTGTAAATGCACCTATCGAAACATTAAATCCAAATGAGATGTATACATTTTATGTTAATGTTTCTTCATCTTCTCAAACATTAACAAGCCTTGCTTTTCAGAAGGTACTTTTCAAAGTTTCAAATATTCCTATTGTGGAAACACGGTGAGTGGAAATAAAACTTTATAGGTGATTACGTAATGGTTAGAAATATAAAAAGCGATATCGAAAATGTTTTTGAAATTTTATTGACCATAGAGCATGTTGGAACTAGGGAATTAAAAATCATAGCAATTTTTTTTTCTTAGTTCTTTCTGGGTTTTTTTTCTCGTTTAAAATATTATCTATTTTACTTTGAAATTTAAATTTCTATCTTATGACTCTAGGTGTGTCTCCAATTGTGGTGAGCCTCTACCAAATAAGCCGCTTTCAGTGGCAGGAAATTGCAAATTATGCTGTGAAAGCTCCATATTCAACTGGACTCTCTCCTATAGAAATGGTACCAAAATAAAAATCCAATGGCTCAGACAGACAAAGACACCACAGAATTCTGTATCATTTGTTTTGAAAGAAAACAATTTGAATTACAGCCAGTCGTACGTATTAAGCCTTAAAGTAAAGGATTGCTCAGGTAAGGTACTAAATTCTATTTTTCCTTTTATTGGAATAATTCGGAGAACAAAAAATACTAATGTTACAAATAAACTAAACTACAGCTTGTTTCCTCCCGGATATATTGTGACTAACGGCAAACGTAAGGAATGGCAAAGATGATTATTTTTTTATAATCCATAGGGCGGATGGTACAATGATCAGTAGCTACATTAAATAAAAATTAAATATTATAGTTCACGCTGTTTAATAATTTTGCCCTACAAGGGAATAAAATTACTAAGGCATAGAAAAAGTCCAGATTTCAAATGAGGTACAGCATGTAATATCATGGTTGAATACGTCTAGAGAAATTATGGAGTTGCGCTTGGGTTGCCATTGTGAGCCAGCACCTGGCATGATGGAACAGGCCAAAGTAAAAGTGACACTCTCTACCACATTGAATGCCAGTAAAGGCGCACACTGATCTTTCCCACTTAATTGCAGCCCTCTGTTTACTTTAGCTGACGGATTTAATCGGTCTTCGAATGTAGAGAGGTTTTTCTGCATGGTCTCTTAGCAAGCTGAGGGATCGGAGGTGAAAGTTTGGCAGATGTTTTGACCCATTCTCATGGTCTTTAGATCTACGTTTTAAATGTCTTTCTAGCTCAATTGCGCGTTTGCCTGTGGGAATTCTTCTTTGTAAAATTATGTTTATAGGAGAAACCATTGGGGATTCGAACACCATCCACCTCTGATATATTATCAAGCCAAACCAGGAGTCTTTACTTCGGGAGAGTAAACATGCTGGAAAGCTTGTTTCTCTTTAGGGAAGCTTTGTTGATGACCTTGTCCTGCCAGGTAATATCGAGGATGTATCGGAGATAGCTCTTCTGGAAAGTGTTGAGCTTTCGTTCCTGCCAAGCACTCAGGGTCACCGACTTGCTACTATCTAAGACAAGATACGAAACCAAATCCAAAGCTAAGCAATCTGATGTGATATTCAAGCTTTGAAAGGAATGAGACAAAATTACTGACAATTTTAGTAAGGACTCGGTTTTGAAGATATAGTAGAATTTGTAACTTTGCAGATAAACTCAAATATTTATGCATGGTTGTAAAGCCTTACAAATATCATCTAGTTCAAGGACATCAGAGAAGCCTTATATATCTGCTACAATAGGGATGTAATTCGAGACAATTTTCAAACTTAATACCTGAAATATCCATTGCTTGTATTTTGTGGGTAGGAGTTGTTTACTTGTAGCCCAGTGAAATGCTCTTTGTTTTTGTTATCAAGATTTAATTAGATAGGCAGTACACAGTCAAGAACGTCTGTAATGACGTGATTAGTTCCGTATCTCTGCCTTGGATAACGATGTGTCTTCAAATTTGGACCTTAAATGAGATTATTCAAAACAGAGCTTTCATAAAACTTTATTAAATCGGAAGCAATATCATATTTGATTACGATACAAAAAGTATCTGGACCAGCTATATTTCAACGTATTCCCATTTCCTCGACTGTTATTCTTTGTGATACAATCTGTAAGAGGGTGCTAGGTTTCTCCTTAGGAACAAACCAAGTGATGGCACTTCGTTGTCCAAGGACGAGAAACATCAAAACATTATTCTTTCTTAGATGTGGTGATCATAACCAATGTGACCCATCCGTGAAGTGCTCTTTGGGTAGAGTATACAATATTGAAAATTTTAAGGATATTAATTTTTTCCCTATTGTAATAAAATGTTAAGTATTTATTGTTACGCGTTAAAAATATTTTATCTCTAAACTCTTCAGTCTTTTTCTGTCCTTTTTATCAAAGGCTTGACCAGCAAAGCAAAATACGAATTTGAAACCAAGACACCCGGCAACCCAGGAGATTGCACTATAAGTCCGAAGATCGGCATTGCTCTCGAAACTAAGTTTAATATAATCTGTAGTGGATATAAAAATTTCAGCTCTGCACCAAGATTTGAATTTTATTTGATAGAAAACCTAGAGAATGGTCTAAAATCCAAATCTCTACTGGGATCACAAATGAAACCTATGCTGAAAACAATACTTCCTAAAGGAAGAGAACAGATAAATTATACTCAAGTGATAGTTGTAGAACTACAGCGTGCAGATGGCTTGATTGCAAATGTAGAAATAACAGCACAGGTAATAAACTTGTCCGTAACATTATTTTTTTTAATTTAGCACTCATTTTACAACATTTAAAGTATACTGCTCACCAACATCATTAAATTTTTTCTTTAGATATAATGACACGTTAACAATTGGAAGTAGACGGAAAGTTGTTATCCCTATTGGACTTCATCTAGAACACTATTACTTTTTAAACTGTACCTTGAAAAGTCTAGGCAGTAGTTAAATAAAGTAGCTCATAACCAAGGACCCCTGAAGAAACACTTTACTAGTTAGATAGACACTAATAAAAAAACAACAACAAAAGACTATTTAGACCTGATGCTGGTAGGGAGTGACAGCTAAAAGATTCAATGTGACACAGAATGGAAAGCGAAGCTGGAGTTTTGGTTGTCCAGGGATCACATTTGAGCTGATACGAATGATCTGGAGACCTAATACCTCTTTAGGTTTACACTGAAACCAATTCCAAAACTATTGCTCAACTAGATTCTTTGAGACACAGTAATAAAGACTTTTGTAGTTGATTGACATGCAGATGAGATTCAAAAAATGCTACGACAGTACCTACAACTAAACAAATAGCAATCGACAGGACAATTGTCGGTCATTGTGTAGTGGAAGAAAATGGGAAGAAATCCTGATATAATATGGCAAGAATTCTGTAGAAGAATTGGTAGCAGTAGAAGTCAGGCTAGAANCACCAACATCATTAAATTTTTTCTTTAGATATAATGACACGTTAACAATTGGAAGTAGACGGAAAGTTGTTATCCCTATTGGACTTCATCTAGAACACTATTACTTTTTAAACTGTACCTTGAAAAGTCTAGGCAGTAGTTAAATAAAGTAGCTCATAACCAAGGACCCCTGAAGAAACACTTTACTAGTTAGATAGACACTAATAAAAAAAACAAAACAAAAGACTATTTAGACCTGATGCTGGTAGGGAGTGACAGCTAAAAGATTCAATGTGACACAGAATGGAAAGCGAAGCTGGAGTTTTGGTTGTCCAGGGATCACATTTAAACCTAAAAATGTGCACAAAATATTGCTCTTCAGGGACAAATTACCAAGCATTCAAGCAAGTTGTGTGTTTTTAAAGGAATACTTGAAATCACTACGGTTTACTACAACTAGTGAAAGTTAAAAAAACTGTTGACCTGTGCGTTAGGCATGAAGGGCCGATGGCTGCTTCATGATAAGATGAGAATTCTCTTGAAATCTATTAGGGTGATAAATTTTCTTGAGAACCATTGACTAGAAAGAAAGCAGTTTGTCATTTAACAATGAAAGTAATTATTAGCAATGAATAAACCATATACAAATCGGTTTACAGTACCCCAAATATTGTTACCCACATTAGTACATGACATCAACTCTCCAATTTTTGGATACCCATATCAATAAACCGTTCACAAATGCTCTGTGACAAAATGGGAAGGAATGGGTTTTTGAGAGTGAAGCATAATATATAGCAGCAGGAAATCGGCCAAGTCCTTTAGTGGATATTTAATTAGTCAACGAGGTTCGGAAAGAAAATTGGTCAGTGAGGTATGGAAAGAAAATTAGTCAGTGAGGTATGGAAAGAAAATTGTTTAACGAGGCTGTGGAAAGAAAATTGTTCAACGAGGCTGAGGAAAGAAAATTGGTCAACGAGGCTGTGGAAAAAAATTGTTAACTTCTTTGGATTGCCAACTCAGAGAAACAACTGAAAGTCGATCAGCCTCGTTAGAACTTATAAGCCTAAAAGCAGGAACAGAAAGGGCATGACGAGGATAATGAAGATCGTAGTGATGTTTAGTATAAAAGACCAATTTAGAGCGAAACCAATTTGAAATTTGATTCTGATGAATCAAAAGAAAAGGACTATTTCTAATTTTTATTTGGCTCTAAAATGAAACTAACCCAGCTAACTCTGTAGGAAACAAAACAATACTTTTTATGGAAAAGACTTAAAGAGGCAGTCCCCCCAATGAAAAGATAACTCAAAAGAAGTGAACAATTCAGGGTGAAAAGCATACAAGGATCTAGTCCACGCACAGAGATTAAGATAAGACATAAATGCAGTACACTAAAGATGTGCTAAGTCTAATCAACAACTTCCACGGATACATTACAATCTTTTCTATACAAAAACTCATTTACCTAAAAAATTGCAGCATTACTGGAGACATGCTTAACTTAGTCAGGTACGGTCTTTACTTTTTTGAGGAAGAAAAAACAAAACAAAAATGGGTATCTATAGCTGTTCACGCATACGGATAGGAACATTTTATTACAAGAGCTGTTCAAAAAAATCAACTCTTGTCTTGACAACATTAAAAGTGTCAAGCTATTTTTCGCCACAGCCCACAAAAGTAATTAGCTTGTCAACATAACATGTTCTATACAGTACTCAGCTTTTTCATTCGTAATAAAATGCTTAAAGGCTAAAGCATTTTCTACAGCATTAATTGTCATATTTGGTTTAGTGAGATATCAAGTATAACAAAGCAATTAATCAATAAAAACCAAATTCCATCCCATTACACTGGGTATATTTAATGATCGTGAATTTTGTTACAAATTCAAATCAAATTTTGGATACAACCCCCAAAAATTTGTTGCAGCATTAGAAAATAAAATTGGAATCTTTAGAGTAAATATTGACAAATAGAAAGTGCTGTCACGATCATGATCCTTGATTTTAACAGCAAAGGGTTTAAGATGGGCTTAATTTTTTTTTCTCTCATTTATGAGATAAAGATAGCACTAGCTAGAACAGACTGGCCCTTACCCAGAAGAATTACACTTTCTTTCCTGGTCTATTTTATCATATTTATTTCCCTGAATTTTCCTGGAAGTGTTCTTATTGTATGACACAGATAATCGTTTTGATTTTATTGATTCATCATAAAGACTGACAAAATAGAAAAAGGTAAAAGTTAGGGTCTTTGTTTTTAGAGGCTGGGAGAACCATAAGCAGCCTTTACAGCTACCAGCACCAGTAGAAAGAACAAAGTAAAATTACTTTTCTTTAAAATTTTTTAAATTGTGTCTTGACTCTTTAGGTAACTCCATCCTCTTCAGCAGAAAAAAACCAAGAAGAAGCACTGAACAATATTATTGATGATCCTAAAAATGGAATTGGTTATCTTCAGGAAACAGGAGATACTGAAGCCCTTGGTAGATTGATTCAAGTTACCGCAAATTCTCTTCAAGGAATAAACATTACTGCACAAAAGAACAAGTCCAAGGCACAAGAAGAAAAGATTCTTAGGAATGAGGTCAGGCCATTTTTTATTTTCTCAAATCTAATACTATTCTTAGCTTACCACTACCATACATAAAGATCACTTTGATATTATGGTTCAACTGTTTAGACAGTGATGAATTCTTGGATAAGTGTGAGCAAGGGATATATAATACACGTCAGTTTAATTGCAGATTGTCCTTTATTAATTGAATTAATAAAGATATAAAAGATAATTATATTATATAACATTGTATTACATTATATCATATTATTTTATATTTGTCACATTATATTAAACCATAGAATACAGAAACAAAACAATATTTCAAACCAATAAAACATAATTATATTATATAAGATTGTACTATATTATATCATATTTTATTACATTGTAGAATACAGAAACAAAACAAAATATTTCAAACCAATAAAAGAAAATTATATTATATAACATTGTATTACATTATATCATACTTTATTACATTGTAGAATGCAGAAAAAAAAATTCTAACCAATATATAACAATCTATTAATGAATATATTAACATTCACGTCTTCTAAGTTTGCAACCCGTTTTTCATTTATCATTTTCATAAATAGTTAAATACACGTCAGTTATAACTTAAAATAAACTGCTTTCAATGTGCACAAATGGAAGTCCTAGTAAGGGTACAAAAGAACTTCATTTGTATCTTTTCATTTTGGTATGACGTCAGCTCATCTTAACTGCAGTAGTGATTAAGTAATACAGTAGATTATCAGCTGACTATGTAATGTTAGAGGTTCCACAATTGACATAGATCTGTTAAGAGATCTCGATACGCTCATACCTCATTTGCACCACTGGAGATTTAAGCTTAACATCACTTAAACTGTGTCACGTGCCTTTCACCATGCCAACCGAAAAATTGACTATAAGCGGAAAGTTTTAATATCTGGGAAGATAATACCATTTAAAAGTACAGAAAGTACCTTGGCATTTCACCTGATCTCACCCTGTAGGATATAATAGGACTCGTTAAACCCTGTCTACAAAAGAACTAAACGATGTAAATTACTGAAAAGGCTTGCCAGTAATCACTGGGGTGCAGACATTTTGACGTTGAAATCTTTAGCTCTATCCCTATTTTACTGCGCTGCGGAATGGTGCTTTCCTGTTTGGAATCACAGCTATTACTGTATTAAACTTGACACGCCTCTTAATGAATCCTTGAGACTATTAAGTGAAAGCATCAAAGCGACTTCAAGAGTAATCCTTTAAGTTCTATATGTTATTAAACTTGTAGATACAGGGAGAAACGAAAATATCCTTCAACTTCGCAGTCGTGCAATGTCCGATACCCACATCCTAAACAATATGATCGGAAAACCACTAAATAACAATTGATTGAAGAACAGATACCATTGTCGAAGAAAATGAATACTTTGGGAACAGAAATAAATCAGTGTCTCCTACATCATAGGCAAGTATGACTTGGAGGAGGCGATGGCAGAACTCGAATCATCAACTTTGCCAATTCATCTAACAACCTTGAGAAAGCCCCCCTGATGGTCTAAAGCAAAATCATTGGGCACTGACTAACATTGTTCTAAAATAAAAAACAGAAAGAGAATAAGGAAAGAATTGAACCAAAGGCTGTAACAAAACCAAACAAATTATCTCATCTTTGAATTGTCACCATTAACTAAGAAAAATTAAATCAACTCAACCAAAAGCACATTGGTGAATGTTTAATTTCAGTTGCCATGGTTTTTAATTAAAAAGAATTTGACTGCAGGACCTTGTTAAAACTGGCAAGATCACAGAAGTTGACTGCCTCGCCGAACTTTGAAGACAGCAAACAAAGGAAATTCAGTGCACAGTTCCAAAATTACACATAGAAATTTGGCTGATTCAAAGTTTATTTGTCGTAACGATAGGTTTGAAGCTAAGACGAGCATCAGCACGGGGAGGAAAGGACTGATACAAGAAATATGATTACAAACCGCAACCGCAACAGCTTCTCAACTTAAACAAATAATAAAAAAACAAAAGGCGTAATTTGAAGGTAGACTAATCTACTGCTTATATAAAAAACATTCAGTATTTAAACAGTGAAAAATAGAAATATTATATAAATATTACAATATAACAGTAAATATTATATAAAATCCTGACATATTCAATCATCGTCTATTTTCTTCATTTCAATTTCTTTTCAGATTCGACAAAACCTATCGGAAGCTTTGAATTTTATTCCAATCAACAAACCTGCTACCTATGAACAAGCAACATCATCCTTGGAGTCTTTAACTAATATTAAAGAAGAAACATCTGAAAAAACAGACGTAAGGATAAGTTTGTTACCAATAAATATAAATAGAAAATAAAACTCGCATTGAGCTGAATTTGTACAAGTGCCTGTGAGTTTTGTGGTCATTCGCTCTCACAGCTGAGCTATCGGAGCTACATTCTTAACTAGACATTTTTTTTGTAACCAACACCCTAATCTTGCACCATTTTTTCTTTTTAATTTTAAAATCCATCTTTTCAGCATTAGTTTCACAACTGTCTTACCTTTTATTGAGTACTAATTATTATTAGTACTTGAAATGAAGTATGTAAAGGTATTTAGCGTCGTCTACAGGACCATTACTATTAATATTGGTGTTATACATGAGTGTAGCATGTCACAGCTATCAGGTGAAGACAAAGCTTGTTAACAAGGTGGCTTCACAACGAACGTCACTGAAATGAACATTCGGCAAATACAGGGTACGAATTCTAAATTGAATGACCAAGGTGGGAAGTGCTCGGAAAGTTGTTTTTAAAATACTATTGCTATGAAATAAATATGCGGTTTTGTTGAGCGGTCCATCGGCATTTATGCCAACAAAAAACGAAAAAAGCCTGTTTCCTTTTAATATTGTGAAGTATTTGAAGAAATTAGTAAGGTCAGTTCTTTGTCTTCTAGATAATTCAAAAGGAGTATGGTAACTTGTTTTTATGTTGAATTTTCAAACCGCATGTATAGTTGTGTGTGCATATTATTGTGAAACTGTCATAGCAAACTCAATAAAATGACATTGGTGGTTTGGATAACGATCTGTTAACACCTGCTTTCCTTTCTTCCTTTCTTACTGGGTGAGAGAGTGATTGCTTAATTGATTGAGTGAGCGAGTGAGTGAGTGAGTGAGTGAGTGAGGACATAGTTTGGAGAAGGGTGGGAAGAACCATCATACCTGACAAATTATCATACATAATAATATCAGGCAGCCCTTGCTCGGTATGCTGATGGAGCTGTGGAATAAAATTTACGTTTTGATGTCATGCTATAAAGAGCAAAGTGGCAATAAATAAGCTCGAATTTATAAGTCGAAAAGTATTGATTTATAGTTTAGTGATCAAAGGCTCTGCATGGTGTGAGTTTTAATTAAAACACCCAATTTTACTAAAACGTTGCTAAATACCGTCCAACAGGTCCTGGAGTTTTATCTGATTATATGAATTTATTGGCATTACAGGGCTTTATTAGAAGAGAAGGTGATTAAGGAGTAATCGATATTTAGCGTCAAAATAAAATAAAATTGTTTTCCACTTTGAAACAGTTATAATCGCTTTGTTTCAGGATAATTTCCTCTCAGTAGCTGAAAAGCTTACGACATTCATTGATAAAACCACTGAAGGTGCCAGAGAAATCGATGGTGCAAAGGTCACCGAAGGTGCCACTACTCTTCTTTCTGGAGTTGTTGATATTCTTTCTTCTGTAACAAACAGAGCAGAAAAAGAAAAGGACAAAGGTAATGCTACAGTGCCAGGTACTGAAAGTAAAGGTCTTAAGGTAAGGCTAGAAACTAGTCTGTTGGATGTCGGTGTCAATAGATGTGGCCTCGATTATACCAACGTATAATCAAGACTCCCCTTCGTTTTGTATTTATTTTTCTTTGTACGTCTTTTAAAAAACAGTAATGCAACCCAATTTTATACTACCGATCTTAAAGCGATATATTTGTTTTAATTGATAATAATAGTAGAAAAATTGACCTTAATGTACTTTGTGTGTGAAAGCATGAAAGTCCAATAAAGATTTTTGTGAGATTTTATCATCAATTAGATACTGAAAAGAGTAAAGAAGAGTAAGAAGGGACGTTTGACGATAGAAAAATATGTAGGAGTCGGAAAATATGTGTTGACCATATGTTTAGTCTTGTTAAGAGGTATTTTCTTGAGTGGACTTTTGTTGAAATACTAAATGCAACTCTTCATGACTGGTCCATGTTAGTGAGGCTCCTCAGCGCTTCTGGTAACAGCTATGCTAAATAAACAAGTTACTGTAAATTCTTACGAAACATATGTTACAAACACAGTTTGGTTATTTACAGTCAGAAATACTATACTCAGGCTATATTAGGAGACTTTACAGGAAGGAAATTAAGTTCATATTTGAACATATGTGCTGCTTTTTATGCCTCGCGGACTTTTTTCAAGGCAGTGTTTAATACCACTTGATTTTATGGACCCAGTGGAAGCCATTGATGTAGGATATTTATCATGTTGTCAGTTGTGAGTCGTGAATCGTGAGTTTTTTCTGAGCTACGTTTCGAGACATACTTTTCCCATCACCAGACATCGTCATACCATAACTCACTGGCTTTCGCTGAGTCCATAAAATCAAGAATTTTAAAGAATATTAGAGAAACATACAGAGATAATACTAGTCAGTATTGTCGACGTCTGGAAAGAACAAAGATCAAAGTTGCTAATTGTTAAGTGTTTAATGCCACGTGATTTTCCACAAAAGAACTTTCCCGTCATTCTAATGTTTGTCCCACGCTTTTTCTGTGCTTTTTGTTATACAATATAAGAGTTTGTTTTTTTAGGCTTGCTAGCCGTCAGTTATTCCTATCAAGGAGATCACGACCGATTTGTTTTGAAGAAAGTAGGCCGCCTTAATTTTGGAGAACAAATTGTAAAATGTTGTCTCCTTGTTTTCGCTCCGTCTGTAAAATTTGTGGTGAAAATTAATCAAAACTGTGTTTTGATGGCTGGACACACCTATTTACGTGCATCCTACATGCAAATCATTAGCAGAGAAACAAACTTAAAGTTTGTTGGCTTAGATCTATTAACTTGTAGATGTACCAGCATGGTTGAGGCTAGGAGCGAAATTCATTCCAATGGCTTGGCAATCGAGCTGTAAATTTGTTGCTGTCATGCTCAATCAAATCAACGTCGCGTTTTCACTAAGTACATTAAGAGTTGTCTATGATATCCTTGGTAGTTCAGGTAAATATATACAGTCCATGATTTTGAGTAAAAGTAGAGTTTACATCAGACTTTCATTTTTGGTCCAATCTAGTTTCGTACGGATAGCTTCTTTACTCGTGCACAATTCTCTTGTTATCTTAAAGAACAATAAAGGTTATCTTTTGTTTTTTCAATCCTATTTCTGAGTCCATACGACGTACTTAATGTCTATTCTGGTGGCATGACTTTGTATTCCTGTTGGATTTCAGGACTGTAAATTCTCTTTTTTTATGGAGAGGATGACTTAAAAATTTCAGGTTAATTGAAAAAACCCATTAAAGTTGGCTAAGAGAAAACTTTTCCCGTTGATTTCTTTGTAGAAATTCTATGACTTTGGCGCCTGATATAGTATGAATAATTAGATATTGAACCAACAGTCACCATTTAAATGTGTAGTACTTCTTTTACTTGAAAACAAGAATGAGATGTCTTATCTAAATGACTTAGCTAAGTATTATTATTTGCAAGTTGGTCCCTGCTAATCTTATCTTTTGGAATGAAAAGGACTTTGTTATAAAGACATTGTGCTATATATCCCTACAGGACTGGATCTTGCATGGACTACTCATGATTTTTAACCTGGTACATTCATTTATTATCTTAATGTCTATGACTGGTTTTATCATTAGGCTAGATCTGATGTAGACAGGAATCACCAAGTACTCTGTATCTTTGCCTGATTATATTTAGGGGAGATAAAAGGCATTTAAGACCACCTGTACAATAAACATTTATCTCTAGTTGAGCAGTTGATGTGCTCTTACCCCCTGGATTCATCCTCTCTCACTAATTATGTTTTGAGGTGTATGGCTAATTTTAAAAGTTATTGTTATCTGCAATTAAATATTACTAAAATAAAAAATCCCCTAAAATTGTACCATATTGTTATGTCAGACTTTATGATATAATGTAAAATAACTCATTTTTATTTTAGTATAAGAAACAAACGAACGAGGCAGCTACAGCAATAAATTCACTTTCGTCGGTATTATTAAGAGTCAAGGTTCCTGGCGAAATAGCCACTCGGGTTCAGACAAAATCATTGGCAGTAGAGGTAGAGAAAGATTTTGTTTCTAATTTTAAAGAAGCATCAGTTAAAACTTTTAATGGAGGAGACATACAAATACCATCCGGAGATGCACTGCAATCTATGTCAGTTACCGGGCGTGATGTTTTTAGCCGAGAGGTATATTTCTGTTTGTCAATTATACTTTTTTTGCTATAATTACTAAATATTACATTTTACATATAAATAATTGTTAAAATTGAAAAGAAAGTAACTTTACTGTGGAGCTTTGTTGTGTCATTGTAACTTCATCCAACTGATTACACAGGGTATTTATGTAGACAATTATTTCAACTTTTACTACAATTTTTTTCCTAGAAACATTTTATTAATCGTGTCCTCTTGCAAGATAAGCAATAAGCCACATTATATCACATTTAATTTTAACGCTTTTTAGCCTGTTTTTTTAGCTAAAAGGAGTGGTGTTATTATTGTCTGGGTTTTGTAACCATCTACGTCCTGAAGTGTGGTTTAATGCTTATAGATTATTTTTGCTATGTTTATAATATTAGTATCTCAACCTGAATAAATTATCTGAAGGTCTTTGACCTTTGTCCATGGGTAACGTGTGGCATAAGTAGGTTTAAGGTTTAATAGGGTTTAATAAGACGATTATAGCAGCTTTTGTCATGTTTCCTCAAGATTCAAGAGTGTCAGGCTAACAAATTTTTGTAGCTCTGTTTACAACAGAACATCACAAAAGTTAGTCTCCTAATCTAATCATTCTAATTTTAGTCTTTCTGGGTGAGACCTGATGTTGTCTTTCATAGTACACTCTTACTTCGTAATGGGACAGTCTTCAACATTTCATTCCGAGTCCATCCTGCCCATTCTTGATTCTTTATAATCTTTTTCACCTGACATTCTACTTGCTTTTTTTCTCCTCCCAAAAAGATAATCACAATGGGTACTATTTCGACTCTATACCCTGGCCTTTTCTCTCGCATTGTAAAGGCCAATTGCTAATATTTAGTAAGTTTTAACGGTGGTCTTACTAATGTTCCTTTTATTAGGACACGTCATAACCACATCCATAACATCTGATCTTCTTACACTGGTTGTTTTTCCCATGATAAACTCAAAGCTCCAGCAGATCTTCTTACCATTTTGCTCCAGCACAGTTCCTTTATTTCACTTGTACTTATACCATACAGAATCACTGGTTAATAGAGCTTCTTGCTTTGCCAATTCGACTATGGGAACCGAGTACATTGTTGTCACCCTTTAAATAGTCACCTCCTTCCAGAACCTTACATCCAGATAAAATATGCATTAGAGTTTCCTTATATGCGTCACAGTCTGGAATTTTCGATTGCCACCTTTAGCCCTCTGCTTACTTTCAACAAAGCAGATAAATATTTTGATGCTAGGTAAGATTCTAACGTGTGTTCCCAACTTTTTCGTCTTTCTGTAGAAAATTCGTTTGATTCTGACAAACATGTTGCTATTCTCTATTCTTTTATCCTTTGTAACTATTTTCTATAATTTCTCCTTCTTTGACCTCAATTCACCTAACCACTTTTCTTTTCTAACTAACAATTTCATCAAAGAGGAGAGATCACTGTCTTTTATTCTTTTGAGATTTTTCAGTATCTTCTTTTCCCTATTTTTAACCTTCCAAGTCCTCCGATGAAGTTCATTTACTGCTCCTGCAAGGGATTTTCCTCAACATTTTCATATTGCCCTTTACGTTTCGCACCCTTCTATTTCCACCTCTCACTCTCCACACCCTCATTCATGCCCATTAATTGTTTAATTGTTTTCGCCATTGCATATACTAAATAAATTAATTCAGCCATTAAAGCTGCCCTTTCTAGATGGCGTTCTAATATCTCATTTGCTTCCTTATTCATTTTTTTATCTACTTTCAATTTTTTAAGCCCTTGTGTTTCTTGAACTGTTGTCAGTATTGGCTTTTAGTGTATCCAGCTGTTAAAAAGTTGTTTTTCTGATTTTGCTTTGTTCATTCTGCCTATCACCTGCTACGATGTTATTATTCCAACCTCTTTCTATTAAGCTTCTGTCAGTTGTTCATCTTCTATTTCTATCCTCTGTTTGCACTACTACTGCAGATTTCTCCTCATGTGCTTCTTCTACTGTTGTCATCATGCTCCGCAGGATTCTATTCATCCCGCACAAACAGAAGATTCATTAAGGCAGATTCCTTCTTAAATATGTTAGTAACTTTGAAACTTTGAGCGCTGACATGAGGCATCAGTGGGAATTCGTCATCTTATCTAGTCTTTAATATGTTCATGAACTTTCTGCCTTTGCTTCTTTTCTATTATTATTATTATTATTATTATTATTATTATTACTATCACTCCTAATATTATTATCTCCTTTATTATTATTCCTATTTTTATTATTGTTGTTGTTGTTTAATTTGTCCAAATACGTTTGTTAATTTCAAAGCATTGGTAAGAAGTGACAATGATTGTGATGTTAAATTATCGTTGTTTTCATTGGGTTTTTCCCAACTAGCTGACGGAAGGTCATCACAAATCGACGTATATTAAGAGAGCCAACTATGAAGCACCCTTAGAGACAATGTTCCTTCTCAAATGGAAACAATTTTATTAATTTCGTATCCGTGTATTCTATATTTTACTATTCCTCTTCTCCTAACAAAAGTAGTGCTCAATAGTGTAGGGAGTAAGTTTTTTATGTTACAATTTGCAAAGTTTAAAATAACGTAAAGGAAAAAAAGAGAAAAATTTGTAACATCGAAGGGAACAATATGCTTCACTTATCTTTGTTATCCAAGGAAATATGAAACTAACATTCAGACACAAAATTTTTCTTCTTAAGCATTGTCCACGACAATGGTCTTTTCCTTAGTTGTGTCAGAGATGATCTTTATCTTGCGCTCAAAAAATTAGGAGTTGTTTATGTATTGTTTTCCTCGATGAAGTAGAGTTAATAAAGTATATATAAAGGAATAATTGGAGCCGTGGCTTAATGGTTAGTGCACTGCACAGTAACCAAGAGTTCCGGGTTCGATTCCCCGAGCTGTCGCGTAGAACTTGGAACTTTGCGATAAGAAAAAGCCATCGGTTGGCGTCAGTAAGTGCATCCGGCCAAGAAATTACAAACTGCAAAATCAAAGTCCATGAGAAGGGAACAGTGTA